>PVIJ01010281.1:0-61215 GCA_004024925.1 Scalopus aquaticus | reverse complement strand
TATGTTCATTGCGGCACTATTCACAATAGCAAAGGTATGGAAGCAACCCAGATGTCCAAAAATAGATGATTGGATCAAGAAGATGTGGTACATATACACAATGGAATACTATTCAGCATGGAAAGAAGATAAACACATGCAATTTGCAGCGACATGGATGGAAGTAGAGGGAATCATACTCAGTGAAATAAGCCAGAAAGAAAGAGAAAAATATTGAATGGTTTCACTTATAACAGGACTATAGGGAAACCAAATAGGAGAGAGACACTCAGCGGGGGAGGGGGGAGGGAGGGCTGGGGGAGGGGAGGATATGGGCACAAAATGGAATAGAAAAGAATACAAGGGACCATGGAGATGGATCACGGGTGAATTGGTGGTGGGCTACCCAAGGGGAATACAAAATGTAAAAGACATAAATGACAATAATTAAAAAAAAAGAAATAACTAAAATTATATGTATGATAGAAATAGAAATTAAAAATTATAGTATGTTAGAAGGTGACATGTTTTATGGAAACTAAAGCTGAGTAAAGGATTTGGGAGATCTACAGGGTATGGTTTGCAGTCTTAAATAGGGCAAGCATGCCATGCTTATTAAAAGACTTTTTTATCTGCAGCTCCATCCAGTTACATTTGACAGAATGAGTCCTTTTTTTATACATATATGTGTGTGTGTGCGTGTGTGTGTGTGTATATATATATATATATATATTTCTATCTTTTACATAATTTTGTATTCCCTGTAAGATTCTCACCACCAATTCACCTGTGAACTATGAATCCTTTTTTTAAAATTTAAAGTTCTATTGAAGGAATGGTGCTTTACAACACTGTATGTGTTTTAGGATTACAGGTTCACACCTTTTCAAATGTATGTTATCACACCATCATTGTCCCCCTCTGGTGACTGTAATTTTACAGCCAAACCCAAGGTTTTGTTTTTGTGTGTTCCTTTGCTTTGTTCCTTTATAGTCCACATATGAGTGAAATAATCTAGTAGTTGTCTTTCTCCTTCTGTCTTACTTTACTTAACACAATCCCCTCCAGTTTCATCTATGTTGTCGCAAATGACAAGATTTCAGCTTTTTAATTTAAATATAACTAAGTAGTATTCTGTTGTGTGTATATATACTGCATCTTCTCTCCCTCCCACCCCCTTTATTTAGGTAGCACTGATTTACAACACTGTATATGGCTTAAAGGAGTAGGTTCATGCTCCACCATCAAGACACCTATAATCCTGTACCCTAGGACACTGAGCCTCCTTTCCCCCTTTTTGCTACCCCTAACCTCCCTTCATCGCTAGTAGCTTCAGTTCTGCAGTCGTATTTCTAGGGTTTGTTTTGGTTTAGTTTTGTCAGTTCCCTTTCTTCCTGTATTCTTCATATGAGTGAAATCACCCACATGCCACATCTTCATTATTTATTCATTTGTTGTTGGGCACTTGGGTTATTTTCATAGGTTGGCTATTATAAACATTACTGCAATGAAAACAAGAATGTATTATCTTTTCAAATTAGTATTTTTATATTCTTCAGGAAGATACCTAGGATTAGAACTGGTGGATCATATGATAGATCTCGTTTTAATATTTGAGTTTTCCACAAGGGCTGGGCCAGTCTATATTCCCACTGACAGTGTGTGAGAGAGTCCTTACTCTTTTTTTTTTTTAATTAAACCTTTACATTTTCTTACATCATTGTTCATTTTTGTATAGTATTTGATATCTTCCCTCATTTGTAGTCCTCATGAATCTCCCACCACCATATCACCATGAGCCATCACCATACTCCCTTGTGTTCTTCCTTCCCTTGTCTTGACCCCTCTCCCTTGCTGTGTGCCTCTAAGTTTAGTCTCTCTCTTTTTTTTTTTTTGACACTTTGTTCTTTTTCCTTCTATTCTTCCTATAAATGATACCATCTGGTATTTTTCTTTTTCCTTCTGACTTATTTCACTGAGCATAACCTCTTCCAGATCCATCCATGTTGTTGTGAATGGCACGAGTTTATATTTTTAAATTGCTGAATAGTATCCCATTGTGTATATATATTACATGTTCTAGATCCATTCATCTGTTTTGGGGCATTTGGGTTGTTTCCATATCTTAGCTATTGTAAATAGTGCTGCAATAAACACAGGAGTGCGGTTTCCTTTCAAATTAATGTTTTTGTGTCCTTTGGGTAGATTCTTAAGAGTTCAATTGCTGGGTCATATGGTAGATCCATTTTTAGTAATTTGGGGTCATCCCCACAGCTGTCCATAATAGTTATACCAATTTGCATTCCCACCAGCAGTGTATGAGCATTCCTTTTTCTCAACATCATCACCAACATTTGTTGTTGCGGGCTTTTTTAACATGTGCCATTCTCACTGGTGTGAGGTGATATCTCATCGCGATTTTGATTTTCATTTCCCCGACTGTAAGGGGTATTGAGCATTTTTTCACATGCATGTTGGCCATATGCATTTCCTTTTTGTGGAAGTGTGTTTTTAGTTCTTCTGCTCATTTATTGAGTGGGTTGTTTACTTTGTTTTTGTGAAGCTGTGTAAGCTCTTTGTTGATCTTTGATATCAGTCCCTTATCAGTTGTATGGTGTACAAATATTTTCTCCCAATCTGTAAGGTGTCTCTTCACTTTGGTTATTGTCTCTCTCTCTCTCTCTCTCTCTATTTTTAAAGATTTATTTATTTATGCATACAAGAACTGGGGTGTAGGCCAGAGGTGTGGGGTGGAGAGAGGATTCACCAGAGAACAGGCAGATCAACTGAAGTACACTGCTGAGGGAACAGTAGGCAAGGCAGGAGAGGTCTGCAGTGCCTTGTCTGGGGATTGAACTCATGCCGCAGTGTCTGCAAATATCTTCATAGTGCTGAGACTTAACCCACTGAACCATCAGGGAGGCCCTGGTTATTGTCTCTTTGCTGTGAAGAAGTTTGTCAGTTTGATGTAGTCCAATCTGTTTATCTTTTCCTTTTTTTTCTTTTTTTTTGCCTCTGGGGATGAGTCCTCAAAGATGTTTCTGAGATGTATGTTATGGAGTGTTTTGCTCATGCTTTCTTCTATATATTTTATGGTTTCAGTTCTTATATTCAAGTCTTCTATACATATTGAGTTGGTTTTTGTGTATGGTGTGAGGAAGTAGTCTAGTTTCATTCTTTTGCATGTAGCAGTCCAGTTTTCCCAGCACCACTTATTGAAGCGACTATCCTTGTTTCAGTGCACATTCTTTGTTCCTTTGTCATAGAATAGTTGCCCATATATGTATGGCTTTATTTCTGGCTTTTCAATTGGATTCCATTGGCCTGTGTGTCAGTTTTTATTCCACTACCATGTTGTTTTAATTATTATGGCTTTGTAGTATAGTTTGAAGTCTCAGTTTATAATATCTCCATACCTCCATTCTTCCTCTTTTTTATTTATTTATTTTTTATTTTATGCATACAAGTTGGGGTACAGGCCAGAGGCATGGGGCGGCGAGAGGGTTCACCAGAGACAGAGCAGGGAGCAGAACAGGCAGATCAGAAATACACTGCTGAGGGGAGCAGCGGGCGTGGTAGGAGAGGTCTGCCGCACCATGTGGGACTCTCCCCGGCCGGGCGTCAAACTCGTGTCGCGCGCTGCCGGCAGCTCCACAGCGCAGCGCTTAACCGCTGTGCCACCGGGGAGGCCTCATTCTTCCTCTTTTTAGTCAGGAGAGCTTTGGCTATTCAAAGTTTTTCTGTGATTCCATTTGAATTTCATCAATATTTGTTCTATTTCTTTGAAGAATGCCATTAAGATTTTTATTGGAGGCCTCCCTGGTGTCGCAATGGGTTGAATGCAGCACTATGAAGCTATCTAGAGCCACTCTAGCAGGAGTTCGATCCCTGGCCAGGGAGATTCCCATATGTCGTGGCAGACCTCTCCTGCCTTGCCCGCTGCTCCCCTCAGCAGTGTACTTCAGTCAGTCTGCCTGTTCTGCTCCCCACTCTGTCTCTGGCGAATCCTCTTACCACCCCACACCTCTGGCCTACACCCCAGCTTGTATGCATAAATAAATAAATCTTTAAAAAAAAGACAAACAAAAAAGATTTTTATTGGAATTGCATTGAATCTGTAAATTGCTTTTGGTAGGATGGCCATTTTGATAATGTTAATTCTTCTGATCCATGAGCAGGGAATATTTTTCCATTTCTTTGTCCCTTCCTCTAGTTCTCTTATCAATGTTTCGTAATTTTCTTTGTATAGTTCTTTCACCTAATAGTCCTTACTCTTAAATCACTTAAATTGCTCAATCTCTCTAAGCTTCAGGTTCTCTTCTCATTCAGTCATTCAAGTAACACACAATTGTATTAATGGTGTCATACCCATTTATATTTTGGAAATTATTAATAAATAATTGACACAATCAGTGCTCTTATAGAGCATCTACTCTAGCACAAATGCAGACTTTAAACAAGTACTGTCTCAGAAAGTACAATGATGCTCTGTGAGAGAAAGATTAGCGTGCTGTGAGAGCATTTAATAAATGTTAACCCAGGCTACAAGCTAGGAAATGTCGTTGAGAAATGTTATTCCATGAAGAATAACTAGCAAGGTGGATTGGACTAGGATGGGAAAGGCTTTTCCAGGTAAAAGAGACAGCCTGTTTGAATGAAAGGCTGGGGTGGTGATGACTTGACAGAAATTTACTATGTAACCATGTAAATTAGCTACAAACTGAAGACTGAAGAATGGTACACAGCATCTTGCAGTAGGTGCTCAATAGATAATAGCTATTAGCTATGTAAATTAGAACAATATTAATAATGAATTAGAATTAAGGTATATAACTTAAAACAGTTGAAATTTGATGTCCTTGGTGTATCTGCTGGGTAAGGTAAGCTTCATATTAGTAGCAGGAGGCTGAATTTGTTTGGTATTTATGGGAAAGATGAGTTCTCTATTGAATTCTGAGCCCAATATATATGGTCTCTGATTTTCTTGGTAGGATGATAAAGGAAAATAATTTGAAAACGGAGACAGACACATTTGACTTTCAGTGTTAACTCTGCCATTAATTAGCTTTGTGACCTTGGACAAGTCTTCTGTCCGTCTGGATCTCAATTATCTTTTCTGTAAAATGCAGATAATACAGTTCACCCTCAAAGGACTGATGTGAGGTTCAATTGGAAAGACATTTGAAGATTTTATTATAATTTCTAAGGTGTTGCAGTTTGGTTTCACTTACTCTTGGAATATGTTAACGGAGAAAGATCCTAAAAAAAAACACTCTTTGTATTTTCTCCAGACCAGGATCTTTCCACCACAACTACAGTACAGTTCAATATATTTTCTCAGCCAGTGTGCTAATGCTCTCTTTGATTGTGAGGGAAATACTGTTTTGAGGCCCCAATTCATTATGGTGCTGCTCTAAAGTTCAGTCCAATCTGAAAACAAATACAAAACAATAATTGGTAGTTAGGTCAGGTGACATTCATTCACACTACTCTACAAATAGTGGGGGTGTGTTTAGGTGGCAATAGACAAATCTAATCTGCCCCATATTACTGTAATTATTAACTACTACTCCTAAAATCTATCAAGTTATCATTATTGTTATTATTATGAAACTCAATCCCATTTCCATGTCATAAAGATAAACCAAATCTCATTTCAATTAGTTACAGCAGGAGGGAATGAACTTTAAACAGACATTTAATTTCTGAAAAAAAAATTAGGAAGTTCTTCATGGAAATGTTATGGCATTTTGAAACAGATTAATAGTTCAGTGTGAACACATCTACCCTGCAGCTAAATGATGGGAATATGATGATGAGGGAGACAGGTTAAATGAGTAAAACCAGTTGATATCGCTGGTTTGGTTCTAATCAGATAGTATTCACTCTATGACTCTTTAGTGCTATTTTTTTAACTTTATAGATTGAATTATTATAGGTGTATTTTATTCATTAAGAGAAAATAGTTTTGACTTTCCGTGTGATAATAAACTTTAACAAAATCCTCCCCAACTAGATGCTGTGGACAGACTCAAATTCTCCCCCCCAAAGGTCAGTCTCCCAAGATGTTGACCTATCTGGGATGGAGGTGGAGGGAGCCTAGAGCTGATTCAAAGAGCTTGTCCATTATTTTCCTTTTTTTTTCTTCTCTTTTTATTAACATTTTTATCCAAGAGTGTGCCCACTTTTCAGTAGATGAACATGACAAGGGGAAAAGGTTTCAGTGATGAATTCTTGTGTGTGTCTGTAAATTTCATGCTTGTGAAGTAGGATTAATAGCAAAGGAGACTGAAGTCCTTTTGTTCTTGCACAAACAGCTACAAAGCAGAGAGTGACAGTATGTGTGTCCCAGTCGGGCAAAGCCTGCAGGCGTAACTGGAGGGACCTCGTAGTCAATCTCTGGCCTCTCTTCTGAGGGCTAATTATGGCATTTGTTCCACTGGGACCTGGATGGAAACCACAAAATGAATGTCAGCAAGACATCAACATTTCTTTCAGCCTCCATGAAGGCTGAATTTGAATAAAATCTTCTAGATTTAAATTTGTCGCCAAGTAGTTACCATGCAAGGCCTTTATAACTTTTGAGATCTCAGGGAAAGGAAATATAAGCTAATTTGACTACAGTGTGTTTGTAGAAGGATTGATCTTTAGATCTTTGGAACAAGGTGCTTTCCTCCAGGGCACTGGAACTGTTGTTGGGTTTATGATGGATTAAAAACTTCTATTCCAGGAAAAGAGATACTATACTGGTATAAAAAATACCTCTTTGTACTATACTGGTATAAAAAATACAAGCCTTGGGAAGGCAGGGATATAGTGTAGACATTTGAAATAAAGTTAATAAGATCTTGACTTTTTATCTAACATCATTTAAAAAAGGATCTCAAGATATTTAATTTAGTTTAGCACAGTTTGTGGCTTTACTGATTAGGTAACTTAGTGACTAGGAACAATAGTTCTTAAATAAGTGCTTGTCTTCACTAACTCTTTGTAGAAAAATGAGAAAAATAAAGGCAATGTAGCAAGCTTTTCTATAAAGCCTAATTTGTTCTTCTAATTTAAGTGTTAAAGATAGCGTTAGTAGTATGAAATAATGCTAATGGTAGATGGGAGTTCCTTTTTAAAAATGCCCCTTTCTAAGTACAAAAGATAGAAAATTTAGGTTTATTCTCTCACATTTTAAAAAGTTTTGTTTTTTAGTTTTCAGGTCAGCAAAATCCTCAAGTCTAATTACCACTGTCTTAGAACAGGATTTTGGAGTTGCAGAGCTTGAACTCTGTGATCTATCAACTATTTGACCTTGAGCAAAATATTTTCTTTTCTAAGCCTTGATTTTTAATTACTTTTTAAGACTTGATTTTCTTATTATAAAATAAAGATCCAAATATCTTTCTCATGGACAGATATTCATAGAAGTAAAGAATTGGACACAGTCCAATTTGATTCACACAATGGTCCATCCTTTGGATGTGTTGAGTAGAGAAACATACTGTGGTATATCTATGCAATGAGATACTATTCAGCAGTAAAAAGGTATGAACTACTGATGAATGCTACATGAAGTTCAAAAACTTCATTATGTTGGTGAAAGAAGCTTGACACACAAAACCACATATTGTATCATTCCGCATATGTGAAATGTCCAGAAAAGACAAATCTATGAAGACAGAAAGAGTTGTGGTTGCCTGGGTCTGGAGATGCAAATAGGGATTGACTACACAAAGCAACAAAGTATCTTTTGGGAATTATAAAAATACTATAGAATAGGATCATGGTGACAGTTGCAAAACTCTGCATTTTTACTAAAAGTCATTGAATAATACACTTAAAATGGGCAAATTTTTTCACTTGTAAATTATACCTCAAATAAGCTGCTTTTAAAATAGGTTAAAAAGAAAAAAGCGGGATAACATGAGGTAACATTTGTAAAGCACTTACCCTAGTGTGTGTATGCAATGACAAGCACCACAATTTTAGAATTGTTAGTTAGCCATTCCCTTTTCTAAGTGTGACTTAGTGGACTTTGTACAGTGAGAAATTAAAGCATTATTATTTCATTGTCTATATGTTGCTATGGTGGATATCTCCTTACCTGCAGAAATTATAGGCTGAGTGGGGAGATCAGACCTAGTTATAAAATAAATGCTAAAATGAGTCATTTTAAGATTAAATGCCAAAATGAGTCACAAAAATTGTTGGTGATCTGGAATTTCAGAAGAAGGTAAGGTCTCTATGTCAGGAAAGGGATCTTAGCTAGATCTTGAAAAATGGGAAAGAAATCAGAAGAAAAGAGGTATTCTAGGAGGGGAAAATAGGATAAGGATAGTCACAGAGAAATGTCAACTCAGGGAACTCCAGGGAAAAATTTGGGCTTTCAGCGTAAACAGATTTGGGCTCAAGCTCTAGCTTCACCACTTAAAACTATATGACCTTGAGCAAGTACTTAATTTCTGACACCTAATTTCATTAACTGTAAAGTAATGATAATACTATCTATCTTTGAAGATTAATGTTAGTATTATGTGAGATACCCTACATAAATCTCTTAGCACAATTCCAGGCTTATAGGAGGTATTTAATAAATATGAATTTCCTTTCCTCTTCTACCCTCAAAGAGATGATAATTTAATTATGGAAAGAAGCATCCACTCAGAATGTTTTTTTAAAGACAGTATCAGATTAAAATCAAATTAATTATATAGTTAGTCAGAGATTTGTGTTTATCTTAAGGTCTATTTATCAATTAATGCATCCTGTATTTCTCCTTTAATGTTATGACAGCTTTAAAAAATCAATTTTATTATGATGAAATTTACATTATGATGAGATATACAATACCCATTTAAAGTGTGCATTTGTCACTGAGTTTTGACAAGTGTATCATGGTGTAACTATCACCACCACAAACAAGATACAGAACATTTCATCATCCTCAAAAGTTTCCTCATGCCTCTTTGCAGTCTAGCCTCCCCTTTATACCTGACCAGAACACTGATGTTCTCTGTGACTTTTGGTTATTTTTGCACTATCTAGAGTGTCTTAATTCTTTTACTCAGCATATTTTTGATATTTATCTGTGTCGTTGCATTTTTAGCAATCCATTCCATTTTATTGCTAAGTGATATTCCACCCTATGGATAGATCACAATTCATTTGCCTGCTGGTAGAAATTTGTATTGTTTCCAGTTTTTAGCTATTATGAATGAACCTGCTCTAAGCATTTAAGTACAGTTTTTAATAGACATGTTTTTATTTCTTTTGGTGAACATCTAAGAGTGGAATTTCTGTGTTACTTGGTATGTTTAATTTTATGACAAACTGACAAACATTTCTAAAGTGGTTATACCATTTTACACTCCCCTACCCCAGCAATATATGAGAGTTCCAGTTTTTCTACATTCTCATCAACAATGTACTGTCAGTTTCTTTAATTTTAGCCATGTAGTAGACATGTTATGATATTTTAACTTACATTTTTTTGACGACTGATGATGTTGGGTTTATTTGCCATATGTGTATTTTCTTTTGTAAACTATTTGTTTAATCTTCTGTCTGTTTAAGCGTTTGAGCTGTCGTAGTGTTAATAATTTTTTTAAACATGTAAAATACAAGACTATAAACTCCATAAGTTACGGCATCCCAGGTCCTTCCACAATTCCTGATAAATAATAGAAACTCACTAAATATTTGTTGATGGACTGACTTGCCAGATGAATGGGTTTATAAGGAGTGAAGTTAATGCTGGTGTTTAATACTAACAGAGAAGGACCTCTGTTAATGTTGGTAATCTGTTTATTTCTCTCAGAATCAAGAATATCACTCATTACTTTTTCTGGTGATTAAGTGTCCAGTCCCTTGAGTTTGACCTTTTGAAAAAATACATTTGAAATAAAACAAGTGTGATCATCATTAATAAACATTTATTGAATTCCCCCAAGTTTGAGGTACTGTGCTGTGTATTTGGGCACAAGACTTGATTCTTACCCTCAGGAAGCTAATGGTCTACTTGGAGACATGAGAGGTAGTCATACTCAAAAGCCTTTTCCTGGAATCAAATAATGAAGTAATAGGGACAGTTGCTTTTAACTAATGATTCTGGGAAATCTGAAGAGGAGCAGTAACAACGGGTTTAGGGAAATTGGGAAAGACTTCATGGAGAAGCTGACAGAGAATATGAGTCTGGAAGATGGAAAGGATTGGAATATTTGAAGTTGAAAGTGTAGAGGAAGGTGCCAGAGCTGGAAGAGAGAGTAGAATGGCATGAGGAAAAGCACAGATATGGACAGGCTCAGCCTATAACTCAGTTTGAAATACCATTAAAGAGTATTGTAAAGCCTGATAGTAAGAACCTTCCATGTACAGCCTTTCCTTAGCTCTGGAGAAAATTGTCCTGGAATGAAAAAGGCTTTTGGGAGGAAAATCCATGACAAAAATTCTTGTTTGCTTTTTCTAGTCAACAATAAGTGGTAAGACCCTATTCAAGATGTAACTGTAGGCAGATTCTATTCCATGCTCAGAACGCTCATCACACCCTGTATGTATCTACATTTCAACATCTATTGTCTGTTTGAGATTTTTGTGCCTACTAGGTTGTAAGTTTGATAAGGGCAGGACATGTGTTGATCTTGCTCAGTGTTGTACTTTCAGAGTCTATTTGTTTAGTGAGCGAATAAATGAAAAATGAAATAAATAGGTAGAGAAATATTTGTGAATTTTTATAGCTGTCATGATAATAGTAAGCTACCTAATTAATGGAAATAATTAAAACTTTTAAGGTTTTTTTCTGAGTTCTGAATTTTATTATAGTATAGTATTTTTTGGTAGGGATCCTTTTTGTCTGTAATAATAATCATTGACAAAAGCATTTACTTTATGCTGGAAGTTGTGATAAATTTTTTTTATACAAGATGAGAAAACTGTTATCAAAAGAAACTGAATTATTTGCCCAGGGTTCCTAGTTAGTGACAGACTTAGATTTGAACTCAGGTCTGGCTGAAAATAAAGTTAGCATTTGTAACCACTCCATTCTACAGGGACATTGAGGCTTGTGTGTGATGCTCTTGATTTGACCCCAAGTGTGAATTTGAGCACCCAGTTCCCATCTTTAACCCAAACTAGTGTCTACTGGCCAGGCATGTTGAGATACAGTGACTGGGACTTGCAGAAAGGGCAGGTCACTGACCCCAAATTACCATACTTTCCTAGGACATGACTGGAGGGGAAATTCTAATAACAGTGTTGTAGTTACGTTGCAATCTAGTTTTATTAGTATGTTGCTCCATTGCAAATTTAGAGACAGTCTATTAATGCCGTTGAAATGGTTTCACCAAGGTTCTGCCATTCTTTGAAATTGTTGAGATTTGAGATGGGAAATATTGTAAGTTAGGTAGTGTCTACTGAGTTGCTAATGGTTTGGCGACAGTGAATGTCCAACCTAACCTTGTAGCCTCTTACTTGGTAAATTTTATATCACCTTTGAAATTCTATGTGAAATATTTTTATGTATCAATTGTAGGTAAATCTGATTTTGGAAATAGTGCTGCCTTTAACCACTGAAGCCAATCTTTATGCTCAAGTTTGCATACTCAATTAGCTTCATCTTTTCATTGATTTGTGGAGATGTTTTCCTTTTTTTCCCCCTAGGAATTTTGCAGACAAAATGTATGTACCTCCATGCACATGTATGTACCTGCATACCTCCTTAAAGCAAATAGTTTTGGTAGAGTAAAAAACATTCAAAGTAAGTCATTGTATTTGTCACATATCCTATATGCCTTTGAGCACAATTCCTGAAATTCATTTAGTGGGCATTCACTTAGAATTTTCTGAAGAACAATTTCTCTGTAAATTATTAACTTTTTATTGCCACATTTCCCAGATTCAATTAGATTAACATTTAGTGTCATTTCTCAAACAGAGATAATCATCCTGATTATGCTTTGAAGAAAGAACTTGCATGTTATATACCTTTTAGGCTTTTAATTTGTCTTATTTATTTGGCAGGTATGTGTATATGAGCCAGGGCAAAGAGAAGCTGAAGTGGATGACACTAGATGGGGAATTGTTAAGTCGAGAATCCGTCTATGGCATTTAGTTTCCTCTGCTGTGGGCATAGCAGAGAGCTAGTAAGATATGCTGGCTAAAGAGGATGGATTCCCTCAGTGGCTTTTGAATACAACATTTATTTCTAGCCAGTAAAGTTTAGCAAACCATGTCCAGTGCTGTTGACAAGTAGCACAAACTGAATGACAACAGCAAGCTTTTGATGTGTTGGCGAAGGTAGGCTCTGGAACTTACTGCTTTACTGTCTTCACACAGTATGTGGTAAAGTCCAAAGGGGTAGTGATGCCCACACCAAACCCGCTTGCTATGGTAGCAGCTACTTCAAACATAGTTTCATGAATAGGAGCTCATTTGACCCTTGACCAGAACCAGGGTCTAAATTGGCAGACAGAGAATCGGAGTAATTTGTATCATTTCAATTAGTTACTTGCTGCATAACGGGGAGGTCATGACTTTCTGCCATGATTACTGCCCATGGCAACCAAGCTTGAATGTACCATCAGTTTTCAAATACTTTCACTTAATAAATATAAGTTCATAAACAAGGCTCAATTGTTGGGGGCACACAACAAAGTGAATTATGCACCCTGTGATGGAACGAGCGGAAGATGACATAACTTTGTCGGCAAGATCATTTCAAAAAATTTTTTTTTAAAGAGAGAAGCTGATAAATGGGGTGAATAACATTGGCTGAATGAGCAGTATTGATCTTTTGCTATGTAAAACAGCCAGGAGAGAAGTGAGTTTGTGTAAGAGCACTGTTGTAGTTCTGAAAGCGGGCAGTTTTCTTTCACTGTTTGCTCTGTATAACCAAAATTCAAAAATCTTAAAATCAATGTTGCCATTGTTGGGTCCAAACAGCACACCCTTCCACAGACAATGCAAAGAATTTCAAAATATAGATAGCTCCTTGATACATAGAGATCTGATTGTAAGAAACGTTGGGTTGTTTTCTTTCTTGAATAGAAAGGGCAGCTTGTTCCAGCCCGAAGACAATGGTGTGTCTAGATGCCTGTGAAACTTCATGAACCCAGTGCAATAATTCAAGCCTTTGATTTGAAAAATGTTTTGTATGTCTTCCTCCACATCTGCAAATACCTCCGCTTTCCCTTGATGCCAGCCAAGAGTTGTTAGCAAGTCAATGTTTTCCACTTGAGGAAGAAAAAAAAGTTCAGCACGTACATAAGTTTTGCTATTTGGCTTTTGTTTTTTGAATTAAAATAAAGGTTTCCTTCTTTCATGTCACAATCTATTAGCCACCAGGAAACCTGGTATCACAGTTCTCTCCCATTCACCCCTGCATTTGTAGCAGATTTGACGGTGTGTGGAAACCAACACGGGCGCTGCTCTGTGACTGTGTCACCTGCAATCAGCTTGTGCTGTGGCTCAGATTAATCATGACAGTAGGCAATATTTCCAACATTATTAGAAGAGAAACCTAATATTTTGAGACATCAGGGATCTCTGAGCTGTTGTCCATCAAACTGAGAACCTTCATTTCCTACTCCTTGGATGGGTAACCTTAAATTTTAACCACTTAATGGGCAAAGCACTTCTTTAACCAAAAATAAATAAGTAAAAATTTAAATTAAAGAGGAAAATGTAAATATTCTGGCATTTAAAGTTGTGGCTTGGGCTCATTTCCAAACGGTTTGGTCATCATGCTCTCCAGCAATGAATGCCTATTTTCTCTTCATATATGCATCCACCCAAAATGTCCTAGGTTTTCCTGAAATTTCATCCTTAGAATGCTTTGTTATTGAATCTATGGACAATTGTAAGGCAGATATCTCTATGCTACTGTTGAACTTTTTTCTAATATGGTTTCTATCATGTAAACAAAATGGTAATTTGGCAAAGATAGCATAGAAACAATTTATAGGAAGGAAATTTGCATTTGTATTTGAAGGACATTTATTTAAAAGCCATTTTATATAACTATGGATTAGAGGCACACATGCCAATTTACATGATTAAATTTTGGCAGTGCTATTTAGAAAATGATAGGTTTTAAGATTATATTTATCTGCTTTAGTGTACTTTTTAACCTTTTGTCTGACTTATTAAGTGTATATGAACAAGTCTGAAAATCAGGTACTCTACTGATCTTCTGAAGCTCTGCTTTTTCTTCTTTGTAGTTGAAAACAAAGAGCAGATCAAGTCTCTAATGCAGATGCTATTAGAGACTATGCCATCATTCACAGCTTCCTCAGTGGTCCCAAACACTTTTAGAACAAATTTTTATTGAACATCTAATAAATTTTAGATGCCTGGAATTTTTAAGTCTTTAGGCATTCATACCAAAACAGTGCTATGCTTTGAGAATCTGATTCCTATCAGATAACATGATGTTTAATTTATTTAGCTCATAGATCTAGGAAACCAGGGCAGCCAGGTAGTGTTGCTGTACTTATGGGTTCTAGTTTTAGAATTTTTTCCTCTAGTCCCTAGAAAAGAGTAGGCTCTCAATAAATATTTATGGAATAAATGATTTCCAGAACTGATGTACAAGTAGTCTCATCAGAAAGAGACCAAAGTCTTGATACATTTCCTTGGATTGAGCAGGTTTTGGTGTATGAACAGCTTAGTTTTCTCTGACTGAATTCCTAGCTAAATTACATAACAGCAAATATTGTACAATTAGCTGATCACCCTGTACCATTTTTTCATCCTCTGGAAAAGAACCTGATAAAATTCAAAACTTTTTCCAGGATCTCTATTCCCTTTTTAGACTTCAGCTGCTCCTAAGTCTATCCATCATCATTTTAGCTTTGAAAGTTGGTTCATTTGTCATGTTCCCTTAGCTCTGTCACCTCAAGCTTCGAAGGTTGAGTCCCAATTTCTTGCATGTGGTCTTTCATTGGTCTACTCCCTGCTGGTACCCACTCCATCATTCTTGTAGCTATTTGATCTTCTTGGTTTTCTGTGTGTCAGGCTCTGCCTAGCCACCTGATGGTTTTGATTCCAGGCTTGCCACAGATTCTCCATTCTCTTTTTGGCTTGTCATTCCATCACCATGTTAAGCTTCAACCTTTCTTTATCTTTTAAATTAAGAAACTGTTTATTACATTTTTTTCTGATTGCAAAGTCACACTTGGTTATAGAAATTTTGGAAAATAAAGAAAAGCATAGTGAAACATCCTCTAGAGAGCCTCACTGCTGCCATTTTGGAGTATGAGTTTTAAGGCATTTTGTTTTCTTTCTTTTCTCTTCTCCCTTGCTCCTTCCTTCCTTCCTTCTTTCCTTATTTATTTTCTTTTCATATATTTTTGGGTCACTTAGGATAACTTCAAAAACTGTTAGCACCTTGGCCATATTTTTCTTTTAATCAAAACCACTTCTTTGAGCATTTTTCTTCAAAGATTATCTCCAAATGCTATAAAATTCCGTTTTCTTCTATTGCCTCTGTAATTTTCCTTCTCATTTCCTTCCCACAGTTTCAGTCCTGCATAAAATAACTCATGGTTTAATGTAATGCATGTTCTTCATACCCTTATCAGTTTGGCCTGCTTGGATGTACTCTGTTATGAAGTTTTAATCTTGTAATAAGATTGTAATCTTCTTTGCTTTTCCACACATGACTGGTACTTTTTTTTTTTTTTGACAGAGAAAAATATCGGATATTTTGAGCACTTATTACTTACAAACTCTATTACTGGTGGTTTAGCTGCCAAAGAATAGGGGGCATACTACCCAGATTACCCTTCCGGACTTCGCAATTAGTAGAGACTATGTATGTCATCCAGATGCCAGGTATCATTCTGCAAGGAACAGCCTGGTTTTAACCTTTCTAAAGCCCTATAGGCCTTCTTAATAATTCATTCATTCACTTACATGGCAAAATTTATGGAACTTCTTATCTTTCCAGTAGAAATATAATGTGAATCATAAATGTAGTTTCAACTTTTTTGTACTAGCTACATTAAAAAAGGAAAAATAAACCAGTAGAATTAATTTCAATAATATGTAATATTTACTCCAATATATTAAAAATGTTATATATATAATCAATATAAAATTATTAATATTTATCCCCTGTCTTCAAGTGTTATCTTGTATGTATACCACATCTCAAAGTTTTATAATAAAACTGGCTCCAACTAGTCCACATATGTGTATGGCTACCATATGGGACAGCACCATCCCAGGCACTTTTACTGGAGATTCTATGACGAGCAGGGCAGATGTCCTCAGTCACATGTAGCTTATCTTTTAATAGAGAAAATGATGATTACACAGGCAGTTGTCAATACAATACACACTATGAAAACTAAACAAAAAAATGGAAGACTAAAAAAAGTGCAAATTCAGACTGTTACATACCCAAACAGTGGGGTTGGGGGAAATAAAGTTATAAAAACTTTATTGTAAAACTTTAATAAAGTTTTCTTCATTGCTTCTTCCATTGACTTTACAATTAACTAATTTTCCTTTGCATTTGGTAAGTCAATTAATGTTTCCCTTCAAAATTCATATTGAAATTATCACCCACAGCAATTTGACTCTAAAGAACCTACATTAAAAAATGAAACAAAAACCAAAGAACCTACATTTAACCACTCTGCCCTACTGCTCCTGTACTTACTATTTTAATGTCTGTGTTCCCTGCTGTACTGTAACTACCTCCATATTTTTGAATGAATAAATGAGCTGAAGAAGTGAATGAAGGTTAAATAAAGGCCTCCTACTTAAATCTTTTGTTAGGATAAAATTCACTTGACAGCTCATGTTTTTCCATTAAACATCTCCCTGCCTCTACGCCCCTACCTCTTTTCTCTTTTCTCTCATTCAGTAACCATTTAGCTAAGGCATGCTTCTTATGTCCCAGGAGTTGTCCAAGGTGTTGGTATGCAAAGATAAAAAAGACACAGTTCCTGGGGCCTCACTGGTGGTGCAGAGGGATAAGTCACAGCACTGTGAAGCTATCCAGAGCCACTGCAGCATGAGCTCAATACCCGACCAGGAAACTGACCCACATGGCGCAGCAGACCTCTCCTGTCTCGCCCGCTGTTCCCCTCAGCAGTGTATTTCAGTCAATACGCCTGTTCTGCTCCCCACTCTCTCTGGTGAATCCTTGCACCCCCCTCCCACACCTCTGGTCTGCACCCCACCTCTTGTATGCATAAATAAATAAATCTTTAAAAAAAAAGATACAGTTCCTGTCCTCAAGGAGCTTAGGGCCTCTGTGGTATGCTGCTGTAAATGATGGCAGCTAACATTTACTCAGTGCATTTTATTATACATTTACCTTTTTAAATCTTCAGTGTAGTATTGTATGTTGGGAATTATTTAGTCTTATCTTACAGATGATGAAATTGAAGCTTAAAGAAGTTAAAAATCTTGCTCAAATTCCCATAGCTAGTAAGTATGGAATGGAATTCAAAAGCGAGTAGGAACCTATGTTTAAAACCACTGTTTCTTTTTTTTTTTAAACAGATTTTTTTTAAAAAAAGACTTATTTATTTTTGCATACAAGCTGGGCTACAGGCCAGAGGCGTGAGATGGCGAGAGGGTTCACCAGAGACAGAGTGGGGAGCAGAACAGGTAGATGGACGGAAATACACTGCTGAGGGGAGCAGCAGGTGAGGCAGGAGAGGTCTGCCGCACCATGTGGGAATCCCCCTGGCCGGGGGTCGAACTCGTGTTGCCAATGCCAACAGCTCCACAGCCCAGCGCTTAACTGCTGTGCCACCAGGGAGGCCCCTAAAGCCACTGTTTCAAAAGACCTCCTGAATCATTACAATCCCTGGGATTACCTATTGCACATTATGCAAAATTAGATAAAGTGTCATCCTTAAAATGAATTACTGGTCAGATATTAATATTTTAAAAATAATAAAGGGAAGTCAGATCTGTCTCCTTACTAAATTCTCTGAAGAATTATTTCTTAGTCTGCTAACTCTATATAACTGTTTCCAATATGTGTGTGTGTGTGTGTGTGTATCATATAAAGTTCATATTTATATTTTTGGATGTGAAATCTAAAAGACATATAGATGGAACTTCTGAGATCCTGTATCACATACTTGTTTTAACCTGGAGGATTATAGACCTTTTCTCATTGACCACTTTCATTCTTTTCAAAGGCACAGTAACCCTCAAAACCTCAACTATAACCATGAAGAGTCCACTAATTCAGTTATTTTGCTGATATCTTCCTGTCCTGAGGCTGTTTATCTTACTTTCATTCCTCCACACAGCCACCAATAGTTCCCTTCCTTCCCCTGTGCCAGTCTTTGTATGTAAGGTTCTCTTAGCAATTTATGGAACAAGATTACACCAACTTTCCTGAGTTATTTTCTTCAGGTAATAATTTTCCATTCCTATAATCTTCTTCATCATTCTCTTGATGTAAGTTTTATTTTTCACAAATGTTTTGAGTTCCTCTCCTGATATTTCCTGCCTGTTTTACTCAAGAATGTTGTCTTTTGGTTCTGGAGAACAGTGTTGCAATATGCTTATTCTTCATGTCTAATTTTGAGCATTTTCTTCTTTTAAACATATTGAGTGGAAATATAAAATAATATGAAGTTCAATAAAACAATCTGACTCCTTGACATAGTTTTTGAACAACTTATCATGTCAAATTCAACATTTATAAAACTGCAATATAACATCTTTTTAAATCTGACTTACCCTCTAAACTTTCCTCTTCTATTGGTGGTGTTCTATAGAGGTTAAAGGCATGGGATTTGGTGTCAGACAGACTCACGCCTGAGTCTAGTTTCTGATATTTGTTCCTTGTATTACACTCTGTGTGCTTCAATTGGCTTATCTACCATATGAGGATGGTAATACCTGTCTTCTATGACTAAAACTGAGTGCTCACTCACTTTAATTATTTTTATGCTAACATTTAATTTTCATAATGGGCTTCTGTAAAAGGTATTACTAGTATTAGTTGCATTTTACAGATGTAGAAACACAACACAGAAAGGAACTAGAGGTTTTTTATTTTCTTAAATTTAACACTACATAGCACAAACATTTTTCATGTACTATAATTTGTAATAGTTTTGTAAATATATGTTTTAATTGCGATGTACTATTTCATTGTGTGCTTATGCTTTACTCAGTTATGACTTATTGTCAGATTTTTGGATGGCTTTGTAATTTTCTCTGTTGTAAATGTTTTTGTGATGAACATATTTGTGCAGAAGATTTTTCCATATTCTCATATTTTCTTTGTCACAAATCTAGAAAGGTGAATTAGAGTACAAAGGCAAAAACACTTTTCAGGCTTTTGCTGCCTATAGCTATGATTGTTTCCCAAATGGTTTTATAAATTTACAGTCCCATTTAGCATGAGAGAGAGCGCGTCTGTTTTACTACAATCTTCACAGATCAAAGTCATCATGTAAAGAGCTAAAAACAAAGGTTACAAACCCTGTAACATACAGAGTGTCTTTCATAACACCTGGGAAGATTGGGTAGTCTTTTTGTACATTGCCAGCCAGTTTGCTTTGGCCTAACTATACCTGCCAACTTCATCTTAAGCTACCAGGTATAATGCAACCTCATTGGAAAAGTCTTACTAAGGTTTATGCTCTATTATCATTTGCTCATTTAGTTGACAAAGTCTGTCTAAGTTGGATAGATTTTTGAAGAACCAGGGTGTAATTCATAAAGTAGAATGATTGCAGATATTCTAATTTTGTTCTTGAGTTTAGCTGTAATGAAGGTTTGCTGGTTTGAAACAGATTGGAGATGATGGTAGAGTATCTCCATGAGTTAGTTCCTTTTCAGGTAAAAAAAAAAAATTCCATTCAAATGGTATTAATTTATTATGTTCCCAAATGTAGATCCTATAGCCAGAACTTATGATCTTCCACATACTACCTTTGTGGTCTTGGGTAAGCTATTAAACCTTGAACCTGCCAAATTTCTATTTTCTCATCTGTAAAATGGGGATTATAAATATAGCTATCACTTAGGGCTTTTTGAAAATAGAGATATCACATGTGAATTCTTCTTGTAGGTGTTTATGTCATAGTTTCTTACATGATTGAATTTCTGTTGCTTTTATAAAGGAATAGTTAGCACTTTTTAGTGTATTTTTTTTTTGTCCAGTCTAGATGTTAATTAATCTTTGGCTTTGAAATATACTAGACTGGACTAAATGTCTAGGCCTTTAATATCCCAGGGGCCAATGCTTGTACATTCAAAGAGAATGCACAAATTTAATTGAGAATGCCGCTCTCAGACTTGTGCTTACAGTATTTTAATAAAGTAATGCTCATAATATAGACACCTATAAGAGTAAGAAAATTCCACAACTCAAGAAAGAAAGCCTCATGCAGCTCTGGTGTCAAGCGTTGAGGAGCATAGCATCCTACTTTGACACCTTTATGTAAAGCTTTATGTAACGCTAACATATGCTTTTAAGAAAAACTAGTCATCTACCTACAGTCACCCCTAATTTTACTTTTCTGTTGTGTGCATGTGTGTTTTCCTGTATCTTTAACCAGAAAAGATAGATCAAGGGCAGATATTTCCAGAATCCAAGAGAATAGCCATGATAATAATAGCCACTATCACAAAAGAAGCAATCAATAGCTTCCATTTATTGAGAGTATGTAAGGTATCAGTGTGTTTAAGTACTTTCGATGCCTTGTCATTATAGTAACTAATGAAGAAAGTTCTGCTATTATTCATATTTTGCAGAGGGAAAAAAATGAGCCTTGGATTGTTTAAATGATTTCTCTGAAGCCAGTGTGTGTAAGATCTGGAATTTAAGCCTAGATTTCACTGATTCTGATTTCTTGGGTCTCCCTTAGATCTCTGCATATAAAATCCATAAGATCTAGTGGACACAATGAAAAAATGTGACTGAAGAAGTAAAGTGTCTTAGAAATCAAGAACAGGAAGGAATACCTTGGTAGGTTACCCAGGCTAATTAAACTTTCTCTGTATAGTTGTAGAACCTCAGTGGGCAGGATTGCAGACTTTCTAAATATCATATAACCTACTCTGTGGCTCAGGAATGGAGCAAGTGATTATCATTTACTGTTAGCTTTTTAACCTTTATAATGAAAAATTTCAATGATATACAAAAGTAAAGAGAATATCATATTGAATTTCCTATCACTCAATTTTATAACTATCCAAATTTTGACATTCTTGTTGACCTCTTTTCTCTTGATAGTTTTGCTTTACCTTTTAAGTAAGAAGGAGAATTTAAAAGATGACTAGAAATACTCGAGAATTCTTCTTTTAGTTTTGGCTTTAAATAAATTTCTAGTAGGAGGATGTTAGTGTTTGCTATAAATGTTGACTAATATTTCAAATCCATTCATAATTCCCTCACCAAAGCCAACAGAGATAGAGGACAAATGTACTTTGAGTCAGAATAATCAGTCTTGTAAGTTTAACTTGTCATATTCATATTTGATGTGAAATGTCTAGATTTTTAATGAACTTCTCATTGAATCTGTTCCTTTGATCTACTGCACCCTTCCGACCCTCAAGGGAGGCACTTTTTACAAATTTCTTCACACTTAGACATTGGAAAGATCAAAGAAAAGATGCCATAGTATATACGCTAGCTTTTTATGTACAATGGTTCCTAAACATCTTTCTGGTTAAAATCCTATTATTTTTGTTAATAGTAACATTTTTATTATTTCACATTTGCTAAGCACCAACAATTAGTTGGACATCAGTTAAGAACAAAGAAAATCTGTTTCAGCATGTAGATGCTCAAGGCCGAATTCTCATGCCCTGCTGCCCTCTCTGTGTCATTTCTGTGCCCAGTCTTTGTCTTTGAAGTTCAATAAAGCCTGACCTACAGAAGGGAACTTCAGGGAAATAGAGCTGAGCACGGACTATCAGCTGTTTAGGAGTGTCTTTAAGTGGTGACGTGGTTCTCCCAAAGAGTGAAGGGGCAGCCTCTTTGCTGAGAAGGAAGGAGTAGCTAGACTGAGAGAAAGGAGTCTGAGTTGTCCCTTTTAAAAATCAGGAAAGCACCAGATCTAGAAATTTATCTTTGTAGAGTCAGATAGGAGGAGGGAAAGGGTCCATGCTCAAAATGCCAAAACGTAGCCCAGGCGATTGATTCTGTGCAGCCAGTATCAATCATACAGATAGATTTTGCTGCAGAATTGTCCAATGTACTTTTTCCCCCCTCTTCTAACTTCAGCTTCTAGTTGGTGCATGACCAGTGAAGAATGGGTGGATATTTTAAGACATCTTAACTAAAGTGGAGTTGCCAAAGCTAAATACGAATTTCCCAGTTCTCTTTTCTCTGTATGCTTGAAATAAAATTCCTGTATTGAACTGCCAAGAAGTATCTGTTTCAATGAAACTTTATCTTGTGTTATAAAATCAAAGTTTTGGTATTCCTTTGAGAAAGGAAGGTTTTGAAACCAAGTATTTTCCTTTGATAGGGTCTCTTTTTGTTGGAGCATGTTTTAGGTGACTTTCATATTTTAATGACCTACTAATTGCTTTTGTTTTTCACAATTTATTTTTTCCCCAATTTTCTAAGATTATAAAAACAATATATTACCATTGAAGAAAATTTGGAAAGTATATGAAAGTGCAAAGAAGAAATTAATAACTTGTATGTCTACCTCCCCCAAATTAGCACTGAGTATATTTCCTTCCAGTCTTTTTTCTGTTAATAAATAATGATGCTATTATCATTTATTCATTTTGCTGTCATTGGATCTTTAATTTTCCAAGTGTGAAAGAAATAATACATAATTTAATCAAGTTAAAAATTAAATGTACCCCAGAATTTATAGAATTCATTTTATTATTTGAAAATGTCAGTGGTGAGATTGTAGGGTCCATTGTCCTAAAACACATTATAATCCCTTTCAATCAGCAACAATGACTAAAACATGTGATCTAAAATTGTAGCATTTGCTTACAAACAGAAAAGAGAGGAAACAAAGAGAAACTATATGTACTTGTATGCAATAAGAAGCCTAGTGTTATTTAGCATTTAAAATTGTCAAAGATAGAAATTAAAAGTACAAAAGTTGAAAGATTGGTGACCACAGTGAGGCCTCCAGACATGAGTCAGTCACAAAAAATGCTCAAATTCATTTAAAAAGCTCTTTGTCATGGTCCAAAAAAACAACATTTTTAGTGTTTTCCTTTGACTTCACATCCCGCTATTGCAAGTACATGGCTAATTATTATCTGAATGATATCTATTATTCCTGTGTTCTAACCGGATATGATCCAAATATGGCCACAAACACATTATAGTGTGCAGTGAAATCAAAAGAATAAGATAATTCTGTTTTTAAGGGTTAATGGTATTTTCACTCCTCCTCAGTTTGAATCATGGACAATAGCTCTACTGTTGTCTATTCTAGGCAGCTGTGCAGAATAGTAAAGATTTGGAGATCTTTGTAGGCAGGAGAAAAATTAAGCCTTTGTACACTTTTTATTCAGTATATTCTACCCAACACCCATGTGTAAGAGTTGGACTTGGGAGTTGCAATAGGCTAAGGAAAGTTTGCACAGATAAACAGAGTTATTCTAAATTTTGTGCCTACTAAACTCTGAATCACAAAGTGCAATTGCAATTCTTCTAGAAATGATATATAAGAAATCCTTTTAATAACTCATTATATTCTGTGGGTTTTATTATTTTTGAATAATGAATATATGAAAAAGAATTAGCTAAAAAGTTAGCAATTACCTCATCATTTTCAGTTCTTGAACAGTTACTGTTCTGAAGCCTCTAACAGAAGAAGTGGTCTTGTGAAAGAATATCTCCATATATGGCAGAAATAGCAAAAATACCAATGTAGTTTTAAGTGACTTTAAAAAAGGATTCAAAATAATTGTTTACCTTGGCGGCAAATGAAAAATTATAATTAAAATCATTGGCAATTCCATTTGTGTCCCAATATATACTGTTATGTACCTTCTTTTATGCCTCATACTTTGTATGAAGACAAAATATCCTAATACATCATAATTGGGAAGAGTGCCCCAGGGTGGTACGGACGTGGAAAATGGGGACAGGAAAATCATTTGGATCTAGGACTTTATTCTATTTATCATTTTGGGAATAATTTCTAAGAAACATCTATAATCCAAACCCTGTAATTGTTGGGAAAGAAATAATAATAGCTCTTTCACTCATTGAGTACCTAATATGTATCAGTGATTCTTTTTTTTAGTATCTTATTTAAGCATCACAAAAAACTCTGGTAGTCAAAAACGTACCCTGGCCCAAGAGCTCAAAGTAATTTTGGGCCCAGTCAGTCCTCTGCCATCCTCTACCTCTACTCATCCTTTAAATGTACCATCCCAGTCATGCTGATCTTTTTATTCCTTACACAACATCTGTGCTCCCACCACATGGTATCTGTACTTGCTGTTTCCTCTCCCGGGAGTGTTATTATCCCAAATATCTGAATAGTTTGCTCTCTTGCTTCAACTGGATCTGGGCTCAAATGTCAACTCATCAGTAAAGGCTTCCTTGATATTCATAAAAAAATAGAATCTTTATCACTTTTCCCTTACCTTGCTTTAGTCTTCTTTATAACCTTAACACCATCAGCATTATATGTTTGGTAATGTCTTTCATCCCCTTTTAGAATGTAAGCTCCTTGAGAAGAAGGTCCTTATCTCCTTTATCCTCCTGCTGCTTTATCTCCCATGATTAGTACAGTGCCTGGCACATATTAGACAGTAATTTGCCCAAAGTTTCACAGCATAATGGTAGAACCAAGATTAGAACCTGAATCCAACAGGTGGCAGAGAGCATGTGACATTTGAAAAGAGTTTAAAAGGTGAGTAGAATGTAATATTTAGGAATAAAAATAACACAGAGATCAATGAAATAGACTTGAGAGTCCAGCAATTAATCCACGTTTATGTGGACAAAGAAGCCAAGAGTATTCAGTGAAGTAAAGATAGTCTCTTCAACAAATGGTGTTGGGAAATCTGCCACATGCAGAAAAATGAAACTAGATCACTTTTTCACACCTTACATAAAAATTAACTCAAGTAGATTAAAGACTTCAATGTTATACCAGAAACCATAAAATACAAAGCAGAAAAAAAGACAAAGCACTCCATAACATTGGCTTCAATGATCTCATTGGACACTCAACGCCAATGCAAGGAAAAGAAAAACAAAAATAAACAAATGGAACTACATCAAACTAAAAGCTTCTACGGAGTGAAATCACTAAATCAAAAAGACTACTGAAAGGGAGAAAATATTTGCATACCATATGATCTGACAAGGGGCTGATATCCAATATTTACAAAGAACTCATATGACTCAACAAAAAGAAAACAAAGAAACCCAATTTAAAAAATGGGCAAAAGAGCTAAATAAACACTCCTTCAAAATAAAAAAAATACAAATGACCTATCGACACATGAAAAAAATGTTGAACATTACTTATTACCAGGGAAATGCAATGGAAATCACAACAATATACCAACTCACACCTGTCAGAATGGCCCATATCAAAAGAGATCAGAAACGAAAAATGTTGGCAAGGATATGGAGAAAAGGAACTCTCATACACTCTAGGTAGGATTATAGACTAGTCCAGTCCCTATGGAAAACAATATAGAGGTTTCTCAAAATATTAAAAAGAGATATACCATATGATCCAGCAATTCCACTCCTTCATATGTATCCAAAGAATGCAAAAACATTGATTTGAAGGGATAGATTCCCTCCTGTGTTCATTGCAGCACTATTTACAGTAGCCAAGTTATGGAAACAACCTTAGTGCTCAACAACAGATGAGTGGATTAAGAAGATGTGGTACATATACATGATGGAATATTAGTCAACTATAAGGAAAGATGGACTATTGCCATTTGTGACAACATAAATGGAACTGAGGGAATTATACTATGTGAAATAAGCCAGAGAGAGACAAATACCAGATTATTTCACTTGTGGAATATAGAGAAAGAAAACAAAGAAACTGATAAAACTAATCCAAAACATACTGTAGTAACATGTTTGTGGATTTGAGGCTGTTAGAGGGAACAGTAGGGGTTAAAAAAAAAAAAAGGGGAGGGTACCCAATAGTGTATATTGAAGGGGTTTGGGTACTCTGGTGGTAGGTATGGTGTGGTGATATACATCTGAGGAGATGTGAATATGTTCCCCTGAATCATATTGATATATAGTGGACTGATGTTACCTCAATTAAAAAAAAAACAACTAATATTACCAGCAGTCATTTTGAATCATAGCGGCTGGTAAATTAATTAATAATATTTTTCTTATACAGGTAATATATTGGGAGAAACTGGATTTTTAATTCATTAAGTTCAATGAACCATATGTGACCTCATTGACTAAATCAAAAAAATAGAACTAAGAATTTGTAGTTTGTTGTTCCTGAAATGATCTTGCTTGCTTGTAGCTTCCTCATAACCATCCCTTTTTAGCATTTTATCACATTTTTAATATTTTTAGTAGGATTAAATCTTATTATTATAGGGATAATGAATCACACAGTACTATGTGTTGCTGAGCAGCTTACTTTCACTATCATCTTTCTCCTGTCTAGCCACTCAGTAGGCAATGGTTCTTGACCTTTAAACCTGTGACCCAAGTATAAAACGGCGTGAGAGGGGGATTTGGCACATTTTACTGTTTACGGACATGGTTCTTACATGTTGAGATCAGCTTCTTATTCCACGCAAAGTCCTTAGCCTAGCATCTTATCCTCAGTTTCAATAAACGATGCTAATTATCAGTATTTATATTATCTTTTTTCCCATCACCTTTATGCGCAATGTTCACCGCTATGAATAACTACAGATCTTTTTGGGCCACATTTCCCCACCACCTCTGTTATCTCTGATGTCTTGGACAAACCCCATGTTATTCCAATCCTTGTCACTTCTTACCTGTGGATAGTACAAATACCTGATTTGCTTTCACCTTTAATGTGAACCCAAGGATCCTGGGTTTATAGCAACTATTTATAGCATCTTCACAGATACTTTACCAGTGTTTTGACAAATTACATCTGTGTGAGCTCTTCTAGAAAACTTACGACTTACTGCACTGAAAACTTTCATTTAATCCAGAGAAATATACATCCTGCCTTGTCTCACTGACATGTTTAACAATTTCTCTAAAGTATACATGACCCACACACTCTATTTCTCATCCCTATGGAAAGGCCATGATCTTTATACCAATTAGAAGCTGTATGATCTTGAATTAATTGCTTCATCTCTCTGAACCACATGTTCCCCTTCTGTATCATGGGAATAATAATGTAGATCTAACAGAGGCGTTCATAGTGACATAATGTATATAAAACATCCAGTACAATGTCTGGCATATACATTGAAGTTATTACTGTTCTCTGTTGTGACGAAGGAATATGAATATGATGGTGTTATGATAAGCAACATTGGGAAGCCACAGCTCCTTTTGTACTCTCTCTCTCTGAACTATTGATATTTCCTAACACTTCTCCCTCATGTCCCTTATTCCAGCTGCATAGGACATTTCTTCAGGTGACGATTGTGGCCAAGGAGAACTCAGAAGTGTAGTCTTCAGACCCAGGGAGCATAGCCCCTCTTCATCGGTGATCATACTCTCATCCTATGAGCTGTGGATATTCCTTTGTGTATGTGGCTTCAAACAGCTCTATAAATAATTCCAGTATCTTTGAGCTCTCTTTTAGCACCACCTTAGTCCATCTGTTGTTAGACCTTATGCCCATTATCACTCTCTGCTCTGTTTGCTTCTAAATATCTATGAGATCTACAAGTGCCTGGTGAGCCCATAGAGAATAGGAACTATGCCTTATCTCATCCTAGCATAAAACACAGTGCCCAGAGGGAAAAGATGCTCAGCACATGTGTGGCTTATAATGGGTGTCTGTGTTCTTGCTGAAACTTCTCTTTCCTCTTCCATCATTCTGTTCTACCTACACATTTTTCTATCACCTGATTTTTCTACAGACATTTCATCTCAGCTTGATTTTTCTCCTGGTTTTTACTCCAGTAGGCTTACATTTTCCTTTTTAAACCTATGCACTCAGTTTAATGCTTTAGCTGCTGGAAATACCTACCTGGTCATTAGAGCTTTTAAGAACTTTCTTGATAATATATTTTACCCTGTTGCTTCCCTTTCTGACATCTTAAATAGGGAGCAGAGCTTCCCTCCCTTTGAGCACTGCTTTTTATCACATATTAAATTTCTTTCCTTTTTTAAAATAGGAATTTGCACCTTCTTCATATATTTCTGGCAAATTTCCCAGGCTTTGGGAAATTAATTTTGGCCATTACCCTAGCAAGAAAGGGAACTATCTTTCACTTTATATTCATAATGTCTGTTTTTTTTTCCTGTATCTAAATCCTATTAATTCTACTAGCCCACTTCTACTTTTGTTTTAATAACAATAACTAACATTTGTATAATGCTTTGCAGTTTAAAAAGTATTTTCACATCCATCCATTATTTCATTTGAGCCTAACAACTCTATGAGAATGGCAAAGCTGGTAGATTATTATTCCAGTTTCACAAATTAGAAAAAAACTACATCTCAGAGAGTTTGTCTTGGGTCGCGTAGCTCATATGAATTAGAAATTTGGACTTGAACCAATTTTCTAATTCCAAATGCCATTTGTTTCCTACTATTCTACATGATAGATAGATAGATAGTCTTGAAGACTAATTATAAATATTTGGCTTCAAAGGTTGGTTTGATTATCTTCAGTCTTTCCTTTTTCATAGTTGAGATTAGATTCTCTTAAACATACCTCTTACTCTTCTTTCTTTCTCTCTTTTTGGTCTTTTATTCACAGCTCTATGCTCTCCATAGGTTCACCACTCAGCTAAGATAGTTCATAATCCAGGAAAACTTCTCTGACTCCTCAGATTAGATTAGTTAACCCATTTTAGAGCACCCAGCACACCCCAGTACATCCTGAATACATCTTTTTATGTCTCCGTAATTGTCCTTTTCCTTATCTGCATCTTCATCGATTGGTCTATAAACCTTATCAGGGTAGGGCCAAGCTCATCATTTCCACCTTTATGATCTCAGAATCTAGCACATTGGCTAGCACAGAGTAGGTGTTCAGTAAGTACGGATTATTTATTATTCAAGTATGGATTATTTATTCAAGAATGGATTGAATAATTAATAAATGGCTCTAAACATTCTCTTTATAGCTAATGATAAGAGATCCCAAAGAGCATCTTGAGGAAGACTTGTTTTGTGTCTGAGGGAGTGCATTGTGCAGGGTACAAGTATAGAACAGTGCATGTGATTATGTGAAGGAACTAGTCATCACAAACGCTAGTCCTCTCAATTACAAAAAATAACCCTGTGACATTTCTTACAAAGGAAAAGAGTGTAATCAGCAGTTAAGTGTTTTCTTTTTTCTTTAATTGTTCTCTAATTGTTGATAACTGTTCTTTAGAGTCTATGACTTTTCACAGGTTATGTTCTTATAATTTTTCTTGTGAAAAGGTGTTTAAAAATACCCAAGCAAGTAAATTTACTAGTTTTGTAAAAATCCTTTTGAAATTGCTCATCTTTCTGAAATAATCTTAGGAATTCTGATTTACCAGATTATTAGAAAACAATGGATACTTTTACATTCATGAAACTAATACTTAAATCTGGCCAATTGTGCATCATCTTAATTGACAGCAAGACTTAAGACAGGCAAAAAATGTTTAAAAAGACAATGTTGAACTGAACCAACTCGGTGGAAGTTAATTATCCAAAGGCCTTATTTTCCAAAGAAAAATATTGTGTATAGTAGCAAAATTATATCTCTACCTAGGCATGTTATAAAGTTTTTCAAAAAGTAACTCAAATAAGTTTTGTGAATGGAAATGTAATAGTCAAGTCACATTCTGCTTAAAAATACATTGAATTAAAAAAAAACATATTAACATCATGTTTGCTCACTTTAATTCATCTAGCTGACCAAAGATATCATTATCATTAATGCTCTGATTGTATCTCTACAATTAAGGTTGCATTTAGATTTTTTTTTATAACAATCTTACTTCTAGAGGTGATTAACTCTATCACAAAAATTCCTTTGACACACAGTCTTTGCCTATGGAACAAAGAAACAAAACTCAGTGCAACCAGTGGGTGAACTGAGACTGAAAAATTTCTTCATATCTCAAGTCTGGAAACTCTTCCCTCTATTGAAGCCCAGTTGAAGAAGCATCTGCTCTCAGTTTTGCCCCCTACCCTCTTTTCTTTTTGCCTATTGAATGGCCTTACTCTTTGGAAATGGAAACTCCTTGAGGTGACATCAAAAATGAAAAAAGAAGCTTATTCTTCTCTGTGTGAGGAGAAAGGACATGACTTCTCATGTGAGGATAAATTTTAAATCAAGTATGATAAGGCTGAAAAATATTATTTTAATTTTTCGAATGCTTCCTTCTGTCTTCCCAGTACTTTATTTCCTAAAGGTCAAATCTTTTCCAAAAGTGCGTTTGGTTCCCTCAAATGGGAAGAGATGGGTCTTCCCTCCTGCATTCTGGGAAGAGCATTACTGAGGCACCAGAAGCACCCGAGACACTATCTAGGACTTGAAGCAGAGACCTCTGGCAGGGCTACAGTGATTTTCACTGGGCCTCCACATCAGCGGAGGCAGCTCTAAAACAAGCTTACATAGGCCTTCAGGGACCTTATGCAATAGGTAACCAGGAGGTTTGCTGGGCCTGGTTTATGTTGCTCCTTCTGGATTGCCCTCTCCATAAGCTCCATCTTTCTGAATAGATTCCTACTGGTTTTCCCAACTATCTTAACTTTCATCTCTCTTGGAAGCCTTTCTTCAGGTTTTCTTGGGAACTTTTCTTGCTCCCCTTTCAGTTTTGCCTCCATTCCCATCATATTGCATTTGTTATCCTACTTGCCTGTCTCATAGGCAATGAGCAACCTGACATCTAGCACAGTGCCTGTGGAATGAATTGTTCCTAGAGGCTATTGAGTGAATTATTGAGGAAGTGAACTAAGTTAGCTGAATTTGGGTTACTTTAATATGACATTAATATATTTGAATCTGTTTATTCCTTTAGCAAAAAAAAAAAAAAAAAAAAAAGAAATCCACCAAGCAAATTGTTTCATTAAGTTTCCTTAGCTGATTCAGTACAAATGGTCCCCCATAGTCATAGATCCCAAATTGAAGTCTCTGATATCTCTACCCTATGCTGTGAGGTTCCTTAGAAATGTTACCCTTGTTACTTAATGACTCTTATAGGAGATGGCAATCTCACGAAGTACTTGAATTGTTCTTAAATAGCAACTTTTAGCAAAAATGGCAGCTGATATGACCTCTATTACTTTGGAGAAATTTAAGATTTGAGCAAATACATAGCAGGCCTAAACAGCTGCTATTAAAAGGGTTTATCTTTTATGTAATTGAGTATGAGGTGTTTATATCCATCTGCATATACAATTCCAGTTTTCTTTAGCTCATTGAAAGTACTGATCGGGGCCTCCCTGGTGGCGCAGCGTTCTGCGCTGTGGGGCTGTCAGCAGCGGCGATGCAACGCGAGCTTGATACCCAGCCAGGGAGCTTCCCACATAGTGCGGCAGACCTCTCCTGCCTCGGCCGCTGCTCCCCTCAGCAGTGTATTTCCGTCTATCTGCCTGTTCTGCTCCCCTCTCTGTCTCTGGTGAACCCTCTTGCCACCCTACGCCTCTGATCTGTACCCCAGCTTGTGTGCATAAATAAATCTTTAAAAAAAAAAAAGAAAAGAAAGTACTGATCAAGGGAATTGTTATCCTGAGTATTACCAAATATGCATGCATCTTATTTGTTTTATTTATAAATAGATTCTACCCTGAATGGAAATACTGGCCGAAAGAAAGGACTCCAATCCTTTTAAACAATTGAATTAACATCATAAATCGTGACTTGTGAAATGGAATTACAGAAGACTCCCACCATTATCATTTGCAGAGTTAGCACCTCTTTGTATTAATTTACACTTATTGCCATGAATAGTTTTGGGATACAACTAATAAAAATATCACATATTTTATCATAATTTCCAATTATGAAAGTGTTTCACAAACATCGTTTAATGATATACAATAATCCTATGACGTGTACAAGACAGATTTTATTACCTGTTTTTCTTGAGTGAGGACATGAGGCTTAGAAAGTTCAAATGACCGATTTATATAAGATTCCTCCTATATAGTAACATCTTTAGCTCACAAGACTCATTTTTTTATGGTAAAGAAAAAACCTGGCATCTGTTGAGTAATACCTTTTATCAGACAAACTGTACAATATTGACAGAAAGGCTTCTCTGCCTACAGAAATCCTTTCCTTAGAGTCAATCCCTTACTGACCTAGAGGGGAGTTTTCTATATCCCCAAAGCTCATCTGTCAATATTCCACCATTAGTCCAATAAAAGGTATTACTTGAAACTTGATTCTACATTTTGTCTGACCAATAAAGGCGAGTAATTAAAAATATTGAGTTAGGAATCAAGACATATTGGGTATTGTGATGCTCTAGTAGCTACATTCTTGAAAATAATGTGCTGATTCACTATTAAAATACAGGGCTGTTGTTTGTTTTAAATTGGTCATCCAGACATTCCCAGAAACCAAGCTGGATTTTCAGAGCCTGGTGTACTTCAGCATGCCCCTTTCCTGATCCCTTTATTGGAGGGAGCACAGTTGAGACACTAAGCAGCTGGTGATGGTGAAACAGGATCAAAAGGTAAACAGGATGAATCATTAGGCTGGCAAGAAAGTGTGGCTCCTTGAAAGAGGGAAAGGCAGAAACATGGGTTTCTAGTTCTATTTTTCCCATCCTTGACTTAGTAAAAAATGGGGTGACTTAATTCTATTTACCTACTTCACAAAGTTATTGTAATTCAGAACCCAGAGGTCCATGTATGGCCTCAGTAGAGAAATGTGGTTTCATATGTATTATTAGTGCTTCATTTGAAATATTGTAGCCATTGACCATTTCCATCCTCACTCTATGCTCAGAAGACTCCTCTCTACTACAGGTAGAAGGAATCATTAATGATTATACTAAAGTGTAAGTTCCTGGAGTTAGGATTTTTTTTTTTTAATCTGATTTTTCTTTTTTTGTTGTTGTTTTGCTGTTGAGTCCTAAGCATCCGGAACAACTTCTGGCACACAGTTGATGCTTGATAAATATTTCTTGAATGAATGTATGAGTAGTAATGGGTTGATCTGGAGAACTGAGATGAAAGAGGGGAAGGACTTCACACAGAGCACATGATCAACAAATTCTGGGGAAGAGGAGGGATGTGTGTTTGAAGGAGAGTAAGAAATCTACTCTAACCTGGCTACAGAGAAGACTTTTCTCAGGAGGGTACTGCTTATTGTATGTTAAAGGCAATGATCATAACTGAAGTGCATTACTTTTACAAAACAACCTTATCACAAATTTTAAAGGCTACCAGGTGAGGTAAAGAATCTTCAACTTTAGTTTGTAAGCTTCCCACAACCATCAAAATCCTAATACATATAGGAATTGTGTTATCATCATCTTTAATGATTGTCAATCAAGAGTCCAGTGGCCATGCTTCTCATGAATAATGTATCCTTAGCACCCAGCAAGTGCTGTTTTTTTTTAAATGAAAAGACCAATTTTTGTCTAGATAAGGAAATCCACAGAGGGTCACTATAAGGATGAAATGAGACTACATAAGAAAAAGTCCTGCATTGTTCCTTGCGTGGAATTCAAGTTTGATAAATTATTAGCTCTAATCCTAATAATGATCCTGAATGGTAGACATTATTATTTCCATTCTATAGATGAGAAAGTAAGTCTCAGAGAAGTTAAGTAACTTGCCTAAAGTACCCAGCTAATTTGACATCACAGTTTATGTGCTTTCCCTAATATTTGGTGTTTTGGGATTTAAACGTCTTTTCTACTGGTCGAAGAAAATATTATGGACCAAAAATATATTGTCTTATTTGGTTCCAATAATAGTTATTTTAAGACAAATTCTTGAAAGTGTTCAGCGATATAGAATCCATGGCTATACAGAGTACGCATATCTATTCAGAGTATAGAATGGAAATGAAAGCAGAATTAGCTTATTGCTTTTGCTAGACAACATAATATTGTGGCTAAGAGACTAAAACCTGGAATTGGGCATATTTAGGTTAGTGTTCCAGCTCCTCCACTTAATGAACTATGTGACCTCAAGCAAGTTACTTAACCTCTCTGAGTCTCACATTTTTCCACTGTAACTTGGGGATTTGACATATCTCAGAAAATGCATTTACAGGTTGAGTACAGTGTTTAGCACATGGTAAGCCGTCTACAGCACACCCACATATATCCCATCTTGGTTATTTAGAATTGGCTTTTTAATTGGATTTGCTTTGAGGGGAGGGTCTGGCTCGATAACTATTACATTGACATCATGGAAGCAGTAAGAAGTAAGTTTGGAAGTGGGCACTCCATTAAGACAAATGGCTTGGAAGTGACGCTCCCCCTTCCCTTGATGCTATATTATTTTGGTCTGTCTAGCCAAAGAACAAACCAAACAGCACTGTATTGATTTACAGTATAAAGATGCTACCTTTATAAGATGAAGGGCTAGAACTTTATTTTCTTTTAATGAAAGTTCAGCTTCTGTAGACCACAGCCAAGTCGGCTAGGGGGAACAAAGAAGAATGTGGGTTTTTATTCCCACTACAGATTTGATTGCCTTTTTTTTTTAAGATTTATTTATTTATGCGTACAAGCTGGGGTACAGGCTAGAGGCTTGGATCGGCGAGAGGGTTTACCAGAGACAGAGTGGGGAGCACAATATGTGGGAATCTCCCAGGCAGGGCAGGTGCCAAACTCGCGTCGCCACTGCCAACAGCTCAGCGCTTAACCTCTGCGCCACCAGGGAGGCCCCGATTGCTTTTAATCCCATGAGAGAACAGCATCAGAAGTTATTATTAAAGCATTAGACCAAGAACCTCTTGAAAAAATGGTGACCAATGTAAGCTTATGATCTCAAACTGACTTTTAAAAAAACAGTGAATACCAAAAGTGGCATAAATCTATCTTGCACAGAAATAGGCAATTCCCAAGTCAGCAGAGGAAAATTCATTCAGTCTGTTATTTATTTTATAGAAAACCATAGTATACTATACTATAGTTACTTATAGTAATTGGTATTTTGAAGAGATATCAGTTTGTCAAGAAAGTCTCAAGTAGTGTTATTTTCTTCAGTTGGGTTTTTTTTTTTTATCAAGATGCTGTTTTACGAATTTACCTATATTCTAAAAAAAAAAAAAAGAGTAAGAATGTAGGTAAAAACTCAGTGATGTAAAAATAGTAACTCTTTGATTATGAAGAACTATATAATTTCTCCTATTAAAATAGATTTGAGGAATGTGGAAATCCATTAGAAATTTTTAACTTTCAGCAGTTATTGTTTGACATTTTATAACAGTACACTTGTACATAGTTAATATGCATACATATTAAAACTCATTGATAGTAGATTTTAACACAATTTACATTTGACATTTGAAAGAATGGTTGAAACTAATAAAGAAATATTACGCTTCCTATTAGATATTGGGTTCCACAGTAAGTTTTCTTTGGACTTTTTAAAATAAACAGTTTGAAAAGTAGATTTTAGAGCTGATTTTTTAAATGGAAATATAGAAATAAAAGAGATACATGCTTTGTTCAAACAGATGATGTGGTTGAAAAATCAAGACATGAAAAACTGGAAGATAGAAGAGCTTTTGTGTATTATGACTAAAGATTTCAAACAAAACTAAGCATCAAAATATTAGAACATGCTCACAGAACCCCTTTGTCACTAAAACTAATTAGTGTTCTGCTGTTTAATGCAAAAGCCTACATGCTGTCTTGACCTTTTTACACGTTGTGTCTAAGGTTGTGCCATAAAACAGAGGGAAGCACAGAATGCCTCCGGATAGCCTCAGAGGTTTTCTTTTTTAAGTAGTTCAATTGATTGTAACAATGCAGGCTGTGTGTAGGACTTATTTAAAGGTGCTGTTTATTAGATCTTGATTACAAGGAGCCAGTGAATTAAAGTAATGTCATGCTAGGGAACAGTTTCCAGGGCAGAATGACTGCCATTTCTTTTTAATGTGATGCTGCATGGTTTAAAATACACTTACCACAGAATGCATGACTTTGAAAGTTAGCTCTCAGTAAACCCACACGACAGAAGGAATGTAGAGCTACCGATTCTCTGAAGAAGGTATAATAAAACAAGATTTTCATGGTGCAACAATGCAATGCTAAGAAACAGTTATTGAAGAAGATAACCCAGCAGGATAGTAACCTGCAGACACATAAGGGTCTTTCATTTGAAAATCCCCAGGCAATTTGGAGGCTGTGACTCAGGAACATCCCTGCAAAGCAGATGTGGGTTGGTAGTTTAGCAAGTGGTATTTCCTTCTGTTTTGGGTCTGACTCAAAATGTTTTCAGAGACTTTTCATAGGAAAGGAAGAGATGCAAAGATGTCTTAGATGGCTCTCTAAGGCCTCCTCTGTGGAGTCCACTTTCCTTAAAACAGCTTACAAGGTTTGAGAAGTTCATCTATAATGTTGACTAAAGCACACAGATCCTGGGCTGTGGTAGGTCAGGGTGTGCTCAGACTTTGCCTTTAGGTTCCATTAGACCTTGGGTAAGTTATGTAAGTTCTCTTAGCCTCCATTTTTACATCTGTAAAATGTGGATGATAATGGTACCTACTGTATGAGATTGTAGGAAAGATTTATGGATGTACTACATGATGCTTAGCAAATAGCGTGACAATAATAATAAAGACCATTGTCTACCTTTCTAGTCTTATCACCTGCCACTTTAATTACCAAAGCAGCATTCTTATTTGTAGCCATATGAACTACTTGCTTTTGTCAAAACACATCATGCATTTTGTAGATATTGTGGGTATATAATATAGACTTTGAGTTTCTTGAGGGCAGAAATCTTGTGCCTGACACAGAATATTCCCAGTAATGATTGATGATTGGAATGCAACTCCTCAAGGGTCCTTTGTTGGCTTTTACTGAGCAATGTATCCCAAAGTGGTTGCAAGAAACACTAATCCCATTAAAATATTTCTTAAAAAAAAGTTTTGGTCAAATAAGTTTAGGCAAAACTCTCTCTTAAGAATTCAGTATATACAGCAACATATTAAAGAATCAGAAGTCTGGGTAAAGAAGACTTTAAATTTATTCAACTCAGTGTTTTCTAAACTTTTTGATCCGGGACTTTACCCCCTCTCCCTATTCTATCCCTCCCAATTAACCTATATTATCATCTCAAAAATAAATTTTTTATTGTCAGCCCCAAAATAAATTTTGTTATTGTTATTCTAAACTACCCAGAACTTTGTGATCATATATAGTGGCTTTAGCCACCATTACTTTATAATAGTATTTAACTAGATTTCTTTAGAAAATGAATTAAGTCTATAGCCCATGAATCATCTTTCATCCTTTTTTCTTTGTTCTTCTCTACCCTGACATCTCACAAAGACCTGTCAACTTCTCCTTTGCAATGTGTTTGGCACATCTCTCTCACTCTGTCTGTTCTCACTGCCACTGCTCTATTCCATTCCAGATCCTTATCACCTGACAAGTACAGTAGGATGCTAAGTGGCTGTCTGTGTCTCCCTACTTCATCATATTCTGCCTGTTGCTGCCTGGTATGTGTTCATCATTCCCTGAGCAGAAGACTTCAATACCTCCTGTTGTCAACAGACTTCTTATCATGGCTTCCAACCTGGATTTCCTTCCAAGGGATGTTGGGTATAGTGGGGAAGCTGAGCAGGACACACATCTGCTTCAAACAGAGCAATTTATATCCTTTTTATATATTGAGAAATAGATTTTTCTCTCAAGAAAAGATACTGAATTGCAAAATAGAATAGGAAATCATTGGGTGAATATTTGTCATTTTGGCACTCAGGAATCACCACAATCTGGTCTGAATTTTCTTATTAGTAAATCAATCATTATGTTTGGTAATCCTTATGTCTCATCCCTATTCCTTTGCTTAAACTGTTCTAATAATGAACACTGATTCTTTACCAGCCACTATACTAAACACTTTATATTACATCATCTCACATATTATCAACAACAAATTCTATCAGGAAGGTGCTAATAATTATTCCTATTTTTACAGATAAGACTTAGGGAAATAAAATAACTTAGCTAGAACCACACATCTAATAAATGGCAGATCTAGGACATAAGCTCAGGTTTATGCTCAAAAGCTCATGTTCAAATGTACTGCCTTTCTTCTGCCTGGCAACTTTCTCTTACTACTCTTCTTTCAAATCTACTTCTTCCAAGAAATCTTCTCTGAATTCTATATTCCATTATAATTCTCTCTTCCATGAACTTCTTAACACTATCTACTCCATTCATTTGATAACTACCACATATACATACACTGTCTCTTAACTAGTAGCAACAACTGTTTTGTTTTTCCAATTAGTTCTCTGAGGTCATGGAGATATTGTACTAAATTTGCCCTCCAGGTCTCTACAGCTTTTATACTGTTGCTTTCCCAAAGGCCAGGGGTCACAAGGTTGACATGAATAGATACTGGGCTAAGTGTCAGAAGACCTGAATTTTAGCTCTCACTGGCTAGGAGAGAGGGGAGCTGAGTGAGAGTGTAGAGCTTGAATCCAGCATTTTGCCCCTTGTATTCCTCAGTTGTTAAAAAAGGGAAAATGACATGCCCCCCACCGGCCATCTTTCCCTGACCAAGGAAACTTGCCTGAGGTTTGGTGGTCATGCTCAGATCACCAATCCAAAGGATATATTTTATCCGTGCCACACTATTAGCCTTTTAGCCATCATTTAATGCAGCCCTGAATTTTCCACACTTGAAATCAACCTCCTAGATCAGCATGCCAGAGACTAACTTAAACAGAAGATAACATTTGCAATTTTTAAAAAATGTAGTGGCCAGAATGTAAACATTTGTTGAATAAAAGAAAGGATACTATACTCCATGCCAAGGCTCTTTTTGTTGTCTGGAGAGTTATAACAATCCTCTCCTGGCAGTTAGTTTTAAGATCATTAAATGATCCTCATTTGCAATATATTTGCAGAAGATTACAGCCATCTAAATTGACCCTGAAGGAAGACTTATTTCATTAATGGGCTGTCCTGTGCTAATGCATAAAGCTAGAAAAATATATCTATTAAATTCTTAATGTGTAAATGATGTTTCTGGCTTTCTTCTTAATTACAAAGCAAAATGAGCCTGAAGTGCACTATGTCTAGGAAAAAATGATCAATTTAATCCATCTTTCAGAGGAAGAACTTTTTTAGTCAATATCCAAATTCCAACTGGAAAAGCCCTTCCTGGGCAGAAGGCTGTGGACTTACTGCTTCCATCAGGGCTTCAGCAAAATGTGCAGCCTAGAGAGCCGTGGTACATTTTTCTCCAGATTCCAATGAACACAACAAAGAGGTAATTTGAGTTCTTAGAGATGTTTCCTCCTCCCACTCACACAGTAAACCCAGCTTTTGCTAAGTTTTCCTTAAAGGATTACTCAGGGGCTCTCTGTGCCTTGGTATGAACACATAAGGAGAAAGAGCATGAATTTGAAAATGAATGATGTCTTGCTGTTATTGCTAGCTTATCATACACATGCTGAATATTAATGTGGCTATAGAAAGAGATTTACTGTACATACGTATTTCCAGTGTATGCTCAAAATCACCTCCCTAAAATCATAATATAATGTAACAATAACTAAGGGGACATAAGTGCAGTTCCATTTGTCTACTATTAGGTTGCTTCCAGTAGCAGGCATTATTTATGTGGGAAGTTCAGGGGTTTCTGCTCATTGATAGTAGTGATGGTGGAATTAACTACTGGAGATTTAATGGGTTAATAATAGTAATTTCCTTTAGAGAAAACACAAATATACAATGTACTCTCTCTTTCCTGTTTAGTGCATTCTCCTTTAATAAGTAGAAATTATAGTCGCTATGCTTTTAGGATGGCTCTAGATGGCAAATTAGCAGTTACTGGCAGTATAGAGATACAATGCCTATAGATACATTTGGTTTTGAGATGTCCTGATTTTTAATTATGTCATATGTGGTACCTTTTAAAATTAAAAATTGAGTTGTAGGTATTCACATCTTGAAAAATTCCAAAACACTACACATATCTGTCTCCCTGTCTTGAATTTATTATACATGTTCTAAATGGTGCTTAACATATAACAATGATAAAACAATCAAATAGCATGTATGAATTTGAGGGTGTTTTTTTAAAAAGGAAAATAAGAAGATTTGAATTTCACAGAGAACTCCATGTTTGCATCAGATTTATAACATTTTATTTAGGTATAATTGATATAATAACCTTATATTAGTTTCAGGTTTATAACATAATTTGATGTTTGCAAACGTTGCAAAAGGATCACCTCAATAACTCTAACATCAGTAACTTCACATATTTACAGATTTTTTTATTTCAAATAGTTACAAATTTTATTTTTCTTTGAAAACTGTTAAGATCTAATCTCAGCAAATTTCAAAAAATGTAATACAATATTATTAATTATATTCATCTTTCTATATACATTATTTCCACATCACCTACTTATATATAACTAGATTTGTATCTTTTGACACCTCACCCCTCCAAATGAATTGTAAATTCATTTTGTTCATTGTAAGTACAATTTTTTCCTGCATTTACAGTTTTCAGTATATGTGTATTATTGTCAGGTTTGGGTTGATAGATGTTGCTATGAAAACCATGAAAAAGAAAAAGAAAAGCAATATTACTTAAAGTTTATTTTATAGCTTTGTATTTTTCATATAAATGTGTTGTTTATCAAAGTTGCAAAAAAAATGTCTGTTCAAATAAATTACCACATACCCCTGATTTGTAATAGAATAATGCCAAAATTAAATCTGGTCAGTAGACCTTTGTGGATTCTCTAATATATTCTTAGCATAGTCATATAGAAAATAAACCTTTTGGAAAAGGGAAAAAATGAAAGAAAATGAAATTTTTTTATCTGGTGGACATTTTATAAATTGAAAAAAATTTTGCATCATGAGTTTTTTTAGAATGATGAATAAAATGTTTAAGAGAAACTGCTCATATATTGCTACTTGGCTTTTACTCTACCAGAATGATTTCTGAAAGCTGTGCAGAGGGAGGATTTTTATGTTAAACCATCTACACTATCAGATCATTATGTTCCTATACACCCAGGACAAGCAAGAGACTATAACTCTAATGAAAGACCAGGACACTTCTCTTCTAGGGCCATTGCCAAGAACAGGAATAAACCTTCCTTGAGAAATAATAATGCTGTATTAGAGTTCAGAGTAGCTGGAAGTGCTGTCTTGATTAGGGTGCCTCCATCCAGTTGTAGAGCACCAGCAGGTTTGGAAAGTTCTTTTAGCAATTTTAATCATCAGAATCCAGTTAGGCAATTTGCTTATAAAAACCTTTTTTCCCTTATTGAGGTAGCATTGGCTTACAACACCTATATGAGTTAGGGGATTAGGTTCCCACCTCATTAGCTGTGTATTACCATACCACCTCCACATCAGAAGCACCCATAATCTTTTTCCCTAGGCCATTGGACCCCCTTGCAACTTTGTTCTCTCCCCTGCTATACCCTTCCCCCCCAAGCCTCAATTCTGCAGTCATTTCTAGGGTTTGTTTTGATTGAGTTTTGTCAGTTCCTTTTCTCTGTATTCCACATATGAATGAAATCATCTAGTGTTTGTCTTTCTCCTTCTGATTTATTCCACTTAGCATAATCCCCTCCAGTTATATACATGTTATTGCAAATGGCAAGAATTCATCTCTTTTTTTAAATAGCTGAGTAGTATTCCATTGTATATATGTCCTACATATTCTTAATCCTCTGCTTTGTCAATGAGCATTTGGGTTGTTTCCATAACTTGGCTATTGTAAATAGTTCTACAGCAATATATAGGAGTGCATATATTCCTTAGAATTAGTGATTTTGTATTCTTCAGGAAGATATCTAGGGGTGGAATTGCTGGATTTTATGGTAGATCTATTTTTAATGTTTTGAGAAATCACTGTACTGTTTTTCACAGGGGCTATATCAGTATACATTCCCACCATTAGTGGGAATTTGTTGTTTTTGCTGTTAAGGGCCATTCTCACAGGAGTGGAATTTCATTGTGGTATTGATTTGCATTTCCCTGATGATGAATGATTTTGAACATTTTGTCACATACCTATAGGTCATTTGTATATCTTCTTTGGGGAAATGTCTATTAGCTCTTCTGCACATTTTAAAAATTGGGTTATTTTTCTTTTTGTGAAGTTATATGAGTTCTCTGTGGATCTTGGATATTACTAGCTTCTTGTCAGATGTACGATGTGCAAATATTTTCTCCCATTCAGTAGGGTGTCCTTTCATTTTAATGTTGGTTTCTTTCACTATGCAGAAGCTTTTCAGAGTGATCTAGTCCTATTTGTTTATTTCCTTGTGTCTTCAATTTCTTGTACCAATGTTATAGATGCAATTTTAACCTGTTTTCTTTGCTATTGGAATCTAGTCGCCAAAATATCCCTGAAGCAAACATCATGGACATTTATCTATGTTTTTTCCTATGTATTTTGTGGTTTCCAGTCTGGTAGTCAAGTCTTTAAACCATTTTGAGTTAACTTTTGTGTATGGTGTGAGAAAGTGGTCTAGTTTCATTTTTTTGCAGGTGACTGCCCAATTTCCCCAGCACCATTTGTTGAAGAGACTTTCCTTTTTCCATTGTATAATCTTGGCTCCTTTGTTGAAGAGTAACTTTCCATATAAATGTGGTTTACTTTTGGGCCCTCAGTTCTACTCTATTGGTATGTGTGTCTATTTTTATTCCAATACTATACTGTTCTTATTACTATATCCTTGTGTATAGTTTGAAGTCTGGGAGCATGACACCTCCATTCCTCTTCTTGTTTGTTAAGATTGTCTTGGTTATTTGGGGTTTTGGTGGTTTTGTATAAATTTCAGTAATGTTTGCTCTGTTTCCTTGAAGGATTCCATTGAAACTTTGATAGTGACTGAATCTATTTATTGCTTTGGATAAGGTGAAAACTTTAACAATGTTAACTCTTCCAACCCAGGAGCATGGGATAGTTTCCATTTCCCTTTATCTTTCTTTATTTCTTTTAACAGTGTTATAGACACCATTTTAACCTGTAGTGTGCCAGGTTAGGATTCTTAGCTATTTTATTACTACCTTTGGGGGAAGTTGTTCCTTCTACTTCAGTCTTATGTAAAACATTTTTTAAAAAAATATAGTATAGTTAAGTATAGTTAAGGCAGTCTTTCTTATCCAGGAGTCTTTTGCCTCCCCATTCCCAGGGAACATTTGACAATATCTGGAGACATTTTTAATTGCCAAAGGGAGAGGGGAGTTGCTACTGACATCTGTAGGGATACAGATTAGGAATTCTGCTTAATATCCTACAATGCACAGGACAGTCTTACACAACAAAGAAATATGCAGCTCAAAATGTTAACAGTTTTAAGGTTGAGAATTCATGAGTTAATGTAATTCTAGCTGTTAAAATATATAAATACTAAAATTTTGAAGTTTTACATGGTAGATATTTATTTTTTGCTTATATGAAGTCAAGACATATATCACTAATCAGTGATCACTTTTCCTACAAACAGAGCTTCAGAGACCCAGGTTCCTTCTTTCTTGTGGCTCTGCATTATTAACACATGATTTCCAAATGTGCTGGTGAGAGTGTATAAAGGATTGCATTGGCAAATTTTTGTGGATTAAGCTTATGTCCTTATTCGTTTGAACTAAGCTTACATGTTCATACCTAACTGGAGGAAAAACTGGAAATAATGTGTTTAGCTATGAACTCAAAAGGCAGAAGAAATGGATTTAGTGAACAGTTACTCTCCATCATACTCTGTATTACTCTCTACCAAATGTTGCTTTCTATTCAAATGAATATGCATCTGTTTTTTTAGGCCATTGCAAGATTATGGTTCAATTTTTAAATTTTCCTGCCTAACTTGGTGTCATTTGCAATTTTGGTTGCATGCCACAATTTTTAAAAGCATTTTGATATATCTTATCTTTCTTGATTCTTTTGAGAATTTTGTGAAGTCAAGGGAATAACATTTAACATCCTGTGTACAAGAATTTACCTATGCTATCTGATTTATTCTTAAAATAACATTATTATAGATATTATCCTTATTTTGCATGAAAAATGAAGCTTAGAGAGGATGAGACTTGGTAGAAATGCCAAATGCTATCTCTTCTGGAGTAGTTATTTGGTATTATTATTTTCCTTTTTCATCTAAGGATCTCACATGTCAGATCCTTACCCACAGTCACACAATTTTAAAGTGACAAAGCTAGGATATGAACTTAACTCTTCTGATTCCCAGCCCTGTGCTCTTTCTCTGACTCTCCCTTGCAGTTGTACCTTATTTTACCAGCTAAGTCAATACATAAAGCATTACATTTTCTCCTGTTACAATCATTACTGTTGTGAGTTCCCTTAGGACTCACAATAACTCATGAATAATGGTTATTTAAACTTGGAACACATGGCATAGTGCAGATATCAGATAATCCTGGGTCCAAATCTTCACTCTAATACTTATGAAATGGGTGCAGCTAAGCAAATGCTTAAACTCTCTGAGCCTCACTTTCCTCATCTGTAAAATGGGAAATAAAATGCTTCTTCCTCAATATGGCTTAGGATGAAATGAGATAATTGAGGTAATTTCCACAGTATATGTTTGCTATGTATGGGTGCTCAAGAAATGTGAATTCTTTTATCCTCTTCTTCATCCATTGTAGTGAACTTTTGTGGGTTTTCAGGATCATGCATTTCCCTTTTTGATAAAGGCTCCCACATACCTACTCTGGGCATTACCTCTTCCTCACTATGTAAAGTGTTGATGGGAATATAAATCAAGGTTCCCTTTTCTTCTTTATCAGAGGGGTGGGCCCATGACCCGGGCTAGGGCAATCAGTCTCTCTCTGCTAGAATTCTGAATCTTGAGCAGAATGATGTAAGGAAGGGGAAAAAAAATGGTAATGTTCATTCATTTGAGAGGCAGGTTATTACAGAGGCTCCTGGAGCTACCTTTCCTTTTCCAAACCTGCCTCTTCTGCCATCCAGTAGATTCTCTGTACTGCTGCTGTATCTTTCCAATGTGTTGTTTTTCTGCCTAAGTTAATCAGAACAAGTTCCTTACAATCAAAGATTGCAACAAATTTACCCATATATGTAGTGATTACATTTTTAAAACTCTTGACAACATTGTCAAAAGGCACTAATTACAGAAACTTGATAAAGGCAAGATTTATTACAGCTGTAATTTTTTTCCCTCAATATGATAGGCCTGTTTAGAAGGACATTAAATTAGTGCAATTGAATTGTTTTTAAACCATAATCTTGCAGAAATTGATAGATTTTTGATGATCATTCATTAATATTTATCCAAGTATGACTTTCCAGGACCTGTGCTAATTGATTAACGCAAAGAAAACTTAGAACTGTTCCCTGATCTTAAGGGATTTCTAGTCATAGCAGTCTAGTGCTACCAGATGAAGTTTTCTCCACAATCAAGGCAAAAAAAATTGTCTTATTAGACCAGTGGGCACTGAAATTGTGTAGATTATCAGTCTTTCCCCCAAAATTAATCTAATAATTGATTTGGGGCATTCATCTTAAAGATATGAAGTGTTTTTGTTGTATAGAATGTTCAGGACTGAGAACCACCTGCCAATTCCTTCTTAATGCTTTGGAGGCCCCAGTAGGAAAGAGCTGGCTGGCATAGAGACCCAGGGAAATATTTTACAGTAAAATTCCCCTAGGAGGCTCTGTTTTCAAACCTCCCAGGCTTCAAAGCTAGTGTGTTAGGAAGCTCAGGAATTGCTGTGGGGGAAGGTTTCATGCAGATGAAATGCCTTTTCCACACTTTGCTACTCCTAATTATTAAACTGCCAGTCTCTTTCTGCCAGTACTCACTTTCTGGGGTGAACAGCTGGAGCAGAAGGATTGATAAAGATTATCTATTAGTGCTGGGAAATAATAACTTCTTAACCCAGAAATGCAGAGAGCAAGCAAAACAAATATTTAACAAGCATATTCTAGTCCTATTTGATAAGCATATTCTAGTCCTATTATGAGTCTCTAGTACACACTATTTTTTCTCTCCTTGTCCAAATCCCAGAACCAAATTGTAAAGGAGTCAACACATTTTTTTAGGACTGGTATAGTCAATTATCTATTTATTGGCAAAGCTAAATTATATTTATATTGTACTCACACACATACACATTTGAAAATCAACTAACAAAAATAATCCATTAAACTATGTTCTAACCATCCTGAATTTCTGCTTCTGGAAAAGGCTACATCCTTCCCCACCATAAACTTACATAAATGCTAATTATTCATTTATTCAGTTTTTAATGAGTGATTACTTTGTGTCAGACACATAAGATTCTGGTTTTCATGGAACTTACATTCTGGTTGGAGGAAATAAACACAAGCAAGTAAACATAACATAACGCACTGATAATTTCTTGGAGGAACTGGTTGGTTATATGATAGATGGTGACTGGTAGAGTACAGGTAGAGCAGAATCCTTCTTGGTAGGTAGGGTAGGTTTCTTGGAATAGGAAATTTTGAATGATGATCCAAATGCTGGAATCAGTTATGTGGAAAGCTGGGATAAGAGCATTCCAGTGCAAAAGTCTCTTAAGATAAAAACAAATTTGATATCTTTAAAGAAGAGAGCAAAGGCCAGGGGATGGCAAAGAGCTGCAGGGAGATATTTTACAGCAAATTTCCCCTAGGAGGCTCTGTCTATGAGTCTTTGGTGTACAGTGTGTATGCACTAAATGCAGATGACCAAGGGGATGAGACAAGAAAGAGGCAGCCTCACAGGCCACGATAAAGAATTTGCTACTTTTTTGCTTGGAATGACCTAGCACCTGAAATCAGACTCCCCTTCTTAGTGTAAGAGACCTGCTCATTGATGGAAGACTTCCTGTGTGATCTGTTCTAGGCTCATGTCCTCTGTTACTCACTCCAGTGCACTGTACTTTTTTTGCAGCACTTCTTACAATTGAAGGTAAATAATAATTAGTATAATTATCTGTTTAATATCTGTTCTCCAAACTAGACTGTAGGTTCTTTGAGAGTAGCGATTAGTTTATCTGGTTCACTACAGTAGAAGAATAAATTCATTTGGCAAACACTTATGTTTTAGCATGTGCCATATGCTAGATATGTAGAGTCCGTTGTGCATGTATTTATTGATGGAATGAAAGATTGAAGTAATGTAATATTTAAACATTGCCTCCCTGTCACTCACTCTGCCTAGTGTGCAGCAGCCCGTTTTGTCCATGAGGATGCAGATGCCTCCATTAGTCATGTCACGGGAGAGTGTGTCCAGCCCAGAGGAGTGAGTCAGAGCTGGTGGTGGTGAACCGTGCTCCCATTCTTTTCTCAAAGGCTTCAGTGATATGGTCTCAGTTCTGAGTGGGTGCAAGGTATTTCCTTTTCTAACCTTTTTTCCCTTCTCAATTTCCCTTTCCTCCTTTTCCCCTAAGTCAACAAGCAGTAACTGTGAAGTGGCTAGTATAAAAGGATGAGGATGTGGGAGGGCTGGGGATCATGGAGAGGGTTCACTTCAATTCTTTTTTTTTCTTGAAGCTTGGAAAGCCTTTTTTTCCTTCATTTTTTAAAAGATTTATTTATGCATACAAGAACTGGGGTGTAGGCCAAAGGTGTGGGGGTGAGAACATTCACCAGGAGACAGATCAGGGAGCTGAACAGGTGGACTAACTGAAATACTCTGCTGAGGGAAGCAATGGGCGAGGCAGGAGAGGTCTGCTGCGCCATGTGGGAATCTCTCTGGCTGGGGATCGAACTCGTGCTGCAGTGACTGCGGATAGTTTCATAGGTTGTAACTTAACCCATTGCGCCACCAAGGAGGCCCATCTTTTTTTTTTTTTCAATTGAGGTAACATTGATTGACAACTTTGATATGTTGGTTTAGGATCTCTCCCTTCAGGTATTGTTAGTTACCACACCACACTTAACCACCAAAGCACCCATAAGTCCTCCATCATAGTCCATTCCCTGCTTTGTTCTCACCCCTCTTTTTTTTTTTTTTTACCTCTTCTGGTAAACTCAGTTCTACAGTTATAGATTTCTAAGTTTATCATTGTTTGGCTTTATCTGACCCTTTGTTTTGTACATACAGTTGACCAATAGGCACGTGAAAAAAATGTGCATCATCACTTTCACTAAGGAAATACAATCTAAACCACAATGAGAGAACACCTCACGCCTGTGAGAATGGCCCAGATCAAAAAGATCAGAAACAAGTGTTGGTAAGGTTATGGAGAAAAAGGAACTTCATACACTGTTGGTGGGAAGCTAGACTAGCCCAGTCCCTGTGAAAAAACAGTGTGGAGCCTTCTTAAAATATCAAAAATTGGTCTGCCATGGGACCCAGCAATTCCTCTCCTAAGTATGCAGAAAAACTCCAAAAATTAGAAAAGCTTTAATTTGAAAGGAAATATTCACTACCATGTTTATTGCAGCACTATTTTTTTTATTAATTTATTTTATTTTTTATTGTTATTTATATCTTTTACATTTTGTATTCCCCTTGGGTAGCCCACCACCAATTCACCCGTGACCCATCACCGTGGTCCCTTGTGCCCTTTTCTACCCCATTCTGAGCCCTTATCCTCCCCCTCCCTCTCTGGGTGTCTCTCTCATATTTGGTTCCTCTATATTCCTGTTATAAGTGAAACCATTCGATATTTTTCTCTTTCTTTCTGGCTTATTTTGCTGAGCATGATCCCTTCTACTTCCATCCATGTTGCTACAAATTGCATGTGTTTGTCTTTTTTGAATGCTGAATAGTATTCCATTGTGCATGTATCCCATTCCACATCTTCTTGATCCAGTCATCTATTTTTGGGCATCTGGGTTGTTTCCATACCTTAGCTATTGTTGTGAACAGTGCTATTGCAGCACTATTTACAACAGCCAAGCTATGGAAACAACCTCCATGCCCAAATAAGGTGAGTGGTTCAGGAAGATGTGGCACTGACACATGGAATACTACCTAGCTAGTAAAAAAGATGAACTCTTGCCATTTATGATAACATGGGTTGAACTGGAAGGGATTATGCTAAGTGAAATAAGCAAGGAGGAGAAAGACAAATGCTAGATGGTATCACATGTAGAATATAGAGAAACACTTCAATTCTTCAATTTTTTTCTTCGTTATAAGCCATAATTTGTGCCATATTTGAGATGAGGGTTTGTTCATTGTACTCATTTGCGTAATGTATCTGCTATGACATTGCTGGATATATATAAGAATAATGCTGAAGAATCAAGCAAGTTAGATTTAGAAAGAATTTTGTCTCATCCTGTGGGGGCTACTTGTTATGTACAGAATTTGTTGATAGCATTGTAGTTTGCCTAGGATTGTCCTGTAATGGATCAGAAGGCAAAGGTGCCAAGAATGAGCACTAGTCCTAGAATCAAAGATCTAGTTTTAACCCCGTCCTTGTCACTTAATGGCCGTATGTCTGTATGCAAGTTAACTAAATTGTTAGACTTAGTTTTGAACCAGAGTTCTTTCCATTTGTTTATTTAATGAATACTTAAGTTTGCTTAAGATGGTTCAGAAACTGGTTTTCAAGACACATTTTGGGAAACATATTCCTGGATCAGAAAAGATTAGTCATTGAAGTCATTGAATAATTATAACAACCACTATCAATTATTGTGAGCATATCATGAGGCAAGTACTGGGAAAATGCTTTTCCCATATGATCACATTTACTCCTTTTACAATTTCAGAGAGGATAATGAAGCTTCTGAGGTAGTATGTTGAGGGGCCAGGATCTTAATCTAACTAGCTGGACTCCAGAGTCTGTGCTCTTAATAGCTCTCATATCCGTCTTTGTAGGTTTGTTGTGAAGACTGTTATTTAACATATGTAAACATGCTTTAAACACTCATAAAGCATGGTGTAAATGTTCCTTTGTTGTCATTATTATTATCAGAAGTGATTGATTTAGTGGTATCACCCAAGGTCAGATATGCTTCTGATGGTAGCTGACTGCCAGTTCTGTCTATTAAAAAATTTTTGTTATTTAAAGCAAGTTCTTGTCTCTTTTATTCAAAGGACTAATGTTTTATTTTCTCTATCCCTGACCTTGCCAAATTAGATTTATTGATGGGATGGCTGGATTGCAGGTTGGCTCTTCAGCAGCCTTCCGGAGGATGCCTACTCAGTGTTGTATTGTTCATAACTAACAGAATAATGGCTGGCTAGCCATGCTTTGAGCCTGGGAAAGAAGAGTTCTCTTAAAATCACCTTGATTCAGAATTCTTCTAAACAGAAATACAGCAGCTTCATAAAAATCAAGTGATAGAGAACTCACCACATTTTCATTTTAGAGGAGAGTAAAAATCCAAAATGTAATTTTCAGTTTCTGTGTTTCAAGTATCCTCCCTCCCCCTCATCCCCTGCCAACATCTTATTGGCATTCAACTTAAACGTGCATTTCTATTTCACATAATGGATTAATCACAGCATAGATTTCTTTTTTCTAATTCATGTTCTCAAGAATATCTATTATCTAAGAAAATGTTTATTTGTTTTTTTCTATTGCTCAGTAATCTTATTGTAATTTCAGACTCTGTGTGTGTGTGTTTAAACAGAGAATGTCTCACATTAAAACCAAAGAAAATAATCTTCTAAATTATTCCTTGATATAGAGCAAATCAATCTGATCCCTTATACCTACTGAAGAAGCACAAATGGCACTGGCACATCTTCAGAGTGGTTTATGCCCTTGACAGGTCAACCAGAGGTAGCTGAAACTGAAGAAGTCATATGCCACGGTGCCAACGGAAATGAAAATTATACCACTCATACTAACGAGTGCATTTCCAAAGGGACTATTTAGCGGTATTAGAAGTCTCTAAGCAGATGCCTCTGAACTTAAAATACACTTAATTCCTAAGGATTGTCTTGTAATTAATTTACCCAGATAGACTCAATGAGGAGAATGCAGGGCAAAGCATCACATTGCTCAGCAGTTTGCAAACTTCAGGGACCACTAAGATAAATAATTTGATTTTTTTAAACATCTAAATTCATATATAACTGAGAATTGGGAACAACATATAGTAAAGAAAAACACTTTGCAATTTTATAATCCAATCTTCTAAAAAGAAATCCAGTTACTCCAACAGGAAAGACTCCATGTAGCAGACATCAAAAGAATATCACTCATACTTGGTTACAGCCTTTATTCCTCACTCACTTGCCAGTCTATAAACATCTCGTTGAATGTGGGATGCTTACTCTTGACAGTTCTAGTTATACAAATAGAGCTGTACAGCTACAGTTTTAACATACCTCCTGTTAGCAGAGCTTGTATTTCATGAAGAACAGTCAGATCACATGTGACCACTGACAACTGTATTTTTCTAGTATTAAGGAGTTTTTTTTAATGCTGTAATCTTTGGAGATTTGGGCGCCAATTTGATAAAACAACTCTATCTCTGGAGATTAAAGTATAGTATGTGATATTTAGGTGGTAGACCAACAGGGCATTAAAATGTGTGCTTTGTTTTTTTCTGGAAACTAGGTTTGGGATTCACTTGAATCAGAGTCCTAATCTGGCCCTCCCCTTGACCTTAAGTAAATGTCTTAACCTCAGTTTAATTATGTATTAAATGAAAATTATAATAATGAAAATAAAAGGTGGTATCTGAATGATGATGAGATAATGTATATGGTCTACCTAGAATGAGCCCAACACTTACTCAATAAATGATAGTTTTTACTGCTTGTGTTTACACTAGAGTGCATTACTCCTTTATTTTACCTTTTTTTTTTTTAAAGATATTTTGCACTTATTGCAAAATAAGTGTGCCCTGCACTGTGCTGGACTTTTTCCACATATCTTATCTCTTTTCCTCTTTAATAAAGCCATGTATGTCATTTTCATCATCACCATTTTATAGATGAAAACACTAAAGAGAGAAGAGTTCATGAATTTGTTCAGTGTCACATAGATGGGGAAGGGTGGAGCCAGACTTCACACCCAGGTCCATCTTTAATAAACATGCATGCGTATCAACTAGGTACTGAGCACCAAATTAGGCACTGGGAAAACTGAGGGTAATGAGATGTGCCTCCACTCTCTGAAACATCGTGTTCTCTTTGGGATGAGAAAGGAAAGACCAGCACCACACACATTCAGGTCGTGATAAATTAGGGAGATATTAGGAACATGGCAGGGAGACCCAAGGGCTGTGCAATTAATTGTGACCAGGGAAACTGAGAAGAAGGTCACAGGGAGGTGACTTTTTAAAAAAGATTTATTTATTTATGCATACAAGAACTGGGGTGTAGGCCAGAGGCGTGTGGGGTATGTGTGTGTGAGAGGATTCAACAGAGACAGAGCGGGGAGCAAAACAGGCAGATCAACTCAAGTATACTGCTGAGGGGAGCAGCAGGTGAAACAGGAGAGATCTGCTGTGCCATGTGGGGAGCTCCCTGGCTGGGTATAGAACTCGTGCTATAGTGGCTGCGGATAGCTTCATAGTGCTGAGACTTAACCCCTTGTACCACGAGGGAGGCCTAGGGAAGGGACTTCTGAACTGTAAGTATGGGACTTTTTAACAGATAAAGGAAAATATTCCAATACTGTATGATTTCTCTCGTATGTGGGATATAAAGAAACAAGCAACAAAACAAGAAAACAAACATTTAGACTCAGACAACAATATGGTAGCTACCAGAGGGGCAGGGAGTGGGGGGTTGGAGGAATGGGCAGAGGGGTTTGGTCAGATAGTGTTGGAAAGTAACTGTGGTGCTTGTGGTGTGATATATAGAATTGTCCAGGTGTGAGTTGTACTCCTGAAATATATTATGTTGTAATCTACTATTACCTCAATAAAAATAAATTAATAAAGGAAAATACCTGAGATTTTTGTTGTTGTTGTCTCTGAGTTTCACTGTAAATATATCTCAGGCAGAGGGTGTTGGCAGGCTTGGTTCCCTTGGGAGGTTCTGAGCGCGAGTCTGTTCCATGCCTTTCTTTTGCTTCAGGCAGTTGTGGCAATCCTTGACATACTTTGGCTTGCATATACTTCATTTTGCCTGTCTCTGCACCTGTTGGCCCATGGTGTGCTCCACCTTCAGTGTCTACCTCTGTGTCTCTTTTCCTCTTGAGACAATATTAAGAAATAAGGACACCAGCGACTGGATTAAGGGCCCACCCAGTTCTGTCATAATCTTTTTTTTTTTAAAGATTTATTTATTTATGCATACAAGCTGGGGTACAGGCCAGAGGCGTGGGGCGGCGAGAGGGTTCACCAGAGACAGAGTGGGGAGCAGAACAGGCAGATCAGAACTACACTTCTGAGTGGAGCAGTGGGAGCAGCAGGAGAGGTCTGCTACTCCATGTGGGAATCTCCCCGGCTGGGAGTTGAACTCAAGTCGCTGCTGTCGACAGCTCCATAGTGCAGCGCTTAACCGCTGCGCCACCAGGGAGGCCATCCATCATAATCTTGTCTTAACTAATTACATTTGCAATGACCCTATTTCCAAATAGGGTCAAAAACAGTCACATTCTGAAGTTTTGGGAAAGACATGAATTGGGGTTGGGGGCACTATTCAACACTATTGTTTAGGATTGCTGTGCATGGTGAAAATAAGAGTAGACCAAGATGGGTTCGGGTTGTAAAATTCTTTCAAGGTGATGCTTGCACCAAAGTTGTCCCATTCCCATTGTCCATCCCGAATATTTGGTATATTATTATTATTAATATTATCTTTCCTATTCTAATAAAATACATTGTTATACCATTTCATTTTCACTGTAACATTATAAAATTTGTTTGAGTACAAGTACTGTTTTATTCATTTTAAGTTTACTATGGTTCATAGTTAAGAAATATTTGTTGAAGCAAAGAATCCAGTCAAAAAATGGGCAGAAGAACTTTAAAAGACACTTCTCCAAAGAAGAAATGCAAATGGCCAACAGGCATGTGAAAAAATGTTCAACATCCTTCATAATCAGGGAAATGCAAATCAAAACCACAATGAGATACCACCTTACTCCAGCAAGATTGGAACATATTAAAAAAAAAAAAACAGGAAACAACAAATGTTGGCGAGAATGTGGAGAAAAAGGAACTCTTCTACACTGCTGATGGGAATGCAAACTGGTCCAACCACTATGGAAAGCTGTACAGAAGTTCCTCAAACTACTAAAAATGGAGCTTCCATATGACCCAGCAATTCCACTCCTAAGAATCTATGAAAAAGAGGGCCTCCCCAGTGGCGCAGCAGTTAGGCGCTGCGCTGTAGAACTGTCGGCAGTGGCAACACGGGTTCGACACCAGGCCGGGGAGGGCAGACCTCTCCTGCCTTGCCCACTGCTCCCCTCAGCAGTGTATTTCGGTAGATCTGCCTGTTCTGCTCCCCACTCTGTCTCTGGTGAACCCTCTCACCGCCCCACACCTCTGATCTATACCCCAGCTTGTATGCATATATAAATAAATCTTTAAAAAAAAAAAAAGAATCTACCCAAAAGACACAAACACACTAATCCAAAAGGATACATGCACACCTGTGTTTATGGCAGCACTATTTACAGTAGCTAAGATATGGAAACAATTCAAATGCCCCAAAATAGATGACTGGATCAAGATGATGTGGTACATATACACAATGAAATACTATACAGCAATCAAAAAGATAAAGCCATGCCATTTGCAGCAACATGGATGGAGCTAGAAGGGATCATGCTCAGAGAAATAAGCCAGAAGGAAAAAGAAAATAGAATGGTTTCACTTATAGGAGGAATATAGGGGAACCAAATAAGAGAATAGGAGGCAAAAACAACAATAACAACAACAAAAACTAGCAGACATCCATAAATAAGAGACAGTGAGAGGGAAAGGGAAGGCAAGGACCCAAAACGGGGGAGAAAAGAGCACAAGAGACTATGGAGATAGTTCATGGGTGAATTGGTAGTGGGAAACCTACGGGGAATACACAATAATGTAAAGGATATAAATAAAAACAAAAAATACTTGTTAAACTAAACAGTTGACTTAGAGGTTTGGTGATTATTTCTCTGCTCAAACCATAAGAATTAATTCCTTGAATCTCCAAGGCACATCCATAGTGAAAATATTAAGGTAACTGAAGTCTGAATAGTCACTATTAAGAAGACATAGGCTAATCCTATTTCATCCTATGAGGGAGTAGTTTCTTTTAAATTGCAGAGCTGTTTCTGTTTTAAATTCTAGTTTGTGCTTCTTCAAGAAAAAATATTTTCTTATTCAAGTTGAATAAGGAAAATTATGTCCTACTGAAAGAAAAACGTGTGACTGAACACTTTCATATAATTATGCTATTGTAACATAGAGTTATGTTTTGAAGTAGACTTAATAAACATGATTTAGAAACAGACCGTACTCTCCCCAGGAAAGCTCAAAGTTTACTTGTATGAAAGGAGGCTGTAATTTCTTGCAAATGCAATTTGCCTGATATCATTTGGAAAGTGATTGAAAAAAAGGAATTATTCATTCATTTAAGAAAGATTTTGTTAAATGTCTTACTATGTATCAATTCCTATCCCATATGCGTAGGACTTCTTTATTGCTAATTTATACATAGTCTTGTAATAGTTTGCATCTGATAAATGTGCCAAATGAAGAAGAAAATCTTTATCCTGAGGAATTTATAACACAGAAAGTCAAACCCCAAAGAAACTATCACTTTCAAGATATAATATTTCCAGCCCTTGTTTTTTCTTCTTTTTTGATGTTTTATGGCAGACCAGGTATGGCAGTGTGATTTGAAAGTTTGAGGGCATTTACAATGAACAATCTATCATGCTAAAGACAAATTTTGGGCATTCTATACCACATGAAAGTAAATATTAGAGACAGTGTACTAAGCAGTTTAGAAATTAGAAATTTGTAGTTTCCAAAATCAGCCTGACATTGTAATATGTAGTTTGTTCCATTTTGGCATATGCATTCAGTTGAGTGAGTGTACCAATTTTCTACTCCTTTTTTTTCTTTCTAATGTGTGTATCGTATGTTGACATTGTCTAAACAATCTGAAGTAGTGGGAAAATCTTTGAACTGAGGTCAAGAGGTCTTGTTTCTAGAACTGGCTCAGCCCCTATCAAGCTGTGTGACTTTGGGCAAAACACTGAAATTCTAGATTTACTCAACAGGAGATTTAATTGGCTGGGTTTATACATATTGCCATTATAGAGTGAGTAGTTCTCTTTACATTTTTTCTAGATTTGTTGAATTATTTTGCTTTGTATCCGTTGAATCTCTTTATATAATGATTGATTCCATCATTTTCTAAGGACTGCCTGATCTGATTACGAAAGGTCAATAGGGGGATCCAGCCTAATAGACCATTTGGGGACAGAATCACAAGGCAGTTCAGCATCTTCTTGAGTAAACTTTTATTTGGAAGGAGCATTTGACCTAAGTAATTTTGCTTCCATCCCCACTTCCAAGAGGAAAGTGACTTCAGACATACTACAAATTTCTAATTTCTATGAGGCTGAACTTTGCTACAATCTGGAATTAACATCTGTTTTAGTGTTCATATAAATTATTTAGATTAACCTCAGGCTTTCTTTATTTAACAATTAAATTTCAAGTAAGTCACTTAAAATTCAAAGAATTCATATTATTATTTTTTAGACCATGTAAAGCCTAAAATGAGAGTGCTTAATCTCTATGTCCCAATGCCTGGCATAGGGTTGGCACACAATATGGATGAAATGAGCTATTTTCCCTGAATGCTCATATAGCTCTACTTCATTTTGCAGCAGATATATTTCCCTGACCTGTATATACTACATTATGTTCACCACCAAAACTCTATTTTCCATTCATCAACTTTTATCCAGTTTACCCCACTTCCTCTTTCCCTTCTGGTTACCACTATTTTGTTCTTGTACTCTAAGGGTTTGTTTTGTTCAGTTTTTAATCTACCATATATAAGTGAAATCATATCTTTCTCCATCTGACTTATTTCACTCAGTATAATATCCTCTTTGTCCATCTATGTTATCGCAAATGGCAGGATTTCATCTTTTACCTTGAATAGCTGAGTAGTATTCCATTTGGTATATATACCACATCCTTATCCACTGATCCATCAATGAGTACTTAGGTTGTTTCCAGCTCTTGACTATTGTAAATAATGTTATAAGCTTGAGAGTGCATGTTATCTCTTCAAATTATGTTTTCGTATTCTTCAGATAAACACCCAGCAGTGGGAGAGCTGGACCATATGAGATTTCTATTTTTAATATTTTTGAGTAAACTCCATACTGTTTTCCATAATGGCTGCTCCTATTTACATTCCCACTAACAGTATATGAGGTGTCCCTTTCCTCCTCATCTTTGCCAACAGTTGTTTCTTGTCTTTTTTATGACAGTTGTTCTAACAAGTGTGAAGTGATATTTCATTGAGGTTTTGATTGCATTTTTCTAGTAGTAGGGCTGCTGAGCATCTTTTTGTATGCCTGTTGGTCATCTGTATGTCTTTTTTTAAGAAGTGCCTATCCAGATTCTTGGCTCATTTTTTAAATGAATATGTTTGTTTTTGTGTTGTTGAGTTGTATAAGTTCTTTATAAGTTTTGGTTATTAATCTCTTGTCTGATATATGCAAATATATTTTTGCATTCAGTAGATTGCCTTTCTTAATGATGTTTTTTTTTTTTGCTGTAAAGAAGCTTTTTAATTTAATGTAGTCCCATTTGCTTATCAGGCACTTGCTTTGAAGTGATTATATTGTAGTTATTATGAGCACATATATTGGAGTTGGACAGGCTTGTGTTCAAGTTTTGACTCTGATATTTATTAAAAACAAGTCACTGTTCCTCTATCAGAATCAATTTTCTCTGTGTATATGGAAATAATTTCCACTTTATAGAGCTATTGTCAATATTAAATGAAATAATGTATAAGCATTTAGGACAATGCCTGACACAGCTAACTATTTTTCTCTCTGTAACCACACTGGGACTGAGATCACTATGAAGAAAAACACTATAAATATATTTGTTTAAATTCAGATTGAAGATAATGACTGCAAGTAAAGATTAAATAACTTATTAAGCTGTACTTCAGTTTCACTAGAAAGCTCTCATCTGGGTAGGAAAATGTCCTTGGAGATAAGAACAGCAGTTGTACATTGGAGTGGCACTTGTATGGATAAATCATCCTGTGCTGTTTCACTCTTCAGATGTAAATGAAAGAGCATCTTTTGGCAACAGAGCATATTTATAAATTAAATTTATTGATACACATGGTCTTGGTTATTATTTTAATCTTCCTCTCTAGGTATTTTATAAGAAAATATAAGTCTTGTGTTTACTTCTGTTTGTTAATGCTTTGATAAATCAGACATTTTTAGTATTCTATCAATGGCAAAAGTCTAATTGCCTTATTGTATTCTGATTTATTTCTATCCTTACTTTCTTTGCATCTGCAGCCCAACAAATGAGTCTCTGAAGAGATATATGTTATGATACAGTGTCAGTGAAATTAATCCTGATCAATTTTAAAGTTCACGTTTTTATTTGATGACTTTCAAGGGAATCACTAAAACTGAGATTGACTTGGTCTCTCCTTTTGTTGGTTAAATATTGTTGTTTAAAAGCAGTGAGCCAGAGTGAAGAGAAGGGCCTTTTTTGTGCTCTTAACACTGTTCTTTTTCTGAAGAATAGCTACGGCAATTCCTCTTATGTATGTATAATATGAGGCTAATTGGTCAAAAGTTCACAGTGGTTCTAATGAGCTTCTCATGTTGGCACATCTCTGGAAGGAAAGACGCCTAATTCTATCCAAAATGAGAGTATTGAGTGCAATTGGAAACTTACTTTTCATCCTTTCAGTTTCTCCAAATGTTTTTATTTTCACAGTAGTAAAATTGGTGTCTCATGTCTGTATGGTGTTTTACAGCTGACATCTCTTCTGATATTCTCATTTACTCAGAAAGGTAGCTAAGGCAGATATTTCCTTCCCCTCTTCTCTTGTGGGAAACCTAGGGCTCAGAAAAAGGGAACTCCTATGGCCAAAATCACACAGCTACACAATTCAGCGTGAAGATTATTGATAGGTGGTTACATGATCCTTACTTGAAAAATAAGAGTTTGCACCCAAATAAAGAATATTGAGTCTACATGTTATTTGATAATAAACATAATTAAAAATGAAGTTCTAGATAATATTTAGTGTTTACTTTTTAATGTAAGAAATTAAAAACCCCTTTTAAAACTTTACATGATATTTTTTTAAAGTTCTAACACAAGATGACACAACCTATAGTTGAATTAAGCAAAACAAATGTTCTAGGAAAGGAATTTGTTTTCTTCCATAGTTAAACCTTGCCAAGATTTCTATGCTGCCAGGATGAAATGTATTTGTATATAACCCTTATACTCTTCAGAATTATTTATCCTTGTATTTATTACCTTTGTAATGCTCTTTTTCTCTGTTCTGTATTATTCACTTAAAATAACTCAGAGAAAAGGCAATGAAATCTGAATAATGCTCTAGAAAAGTCTGTAATACTGTATAGAAAAGTATATTCAAATATGTGTTGTTACTCAGTGTTGCAAAAATGCATTTAAGTACATTAAAAAATTCTGGTTTGCTTTTTAAACTTTATCTCTTGTTAAGCATAAATAAACTGAAGGAAATGGTCATTATGTAATACCTAAACAGAAATTTGAATATAATATCAATTTGGTGACCAGCATTTGATATTTGTAAAACTGGAACCATTTGTAGGGGTAAAAAAAGTATCTCTGCTAAAAAGCAGAGGTGCTTAGGTTTTTCTACTTTTAAATTTAAAGAGCTAGGTAAATAAATGTATGAACATTATCAGAATATATTAATTACTTAACCCCACCCCTTCCTCTCAAATCTCCCCTCCAGCATAACTCCCAAAGATCAAATCTTGAGGGAACTTTTGCTAACTTTAAATCACATAGCTCATTGTTCTTGGAGCAAACCGATTTTATTTTTTTGCCTCTTTTTTTTATCGTTAATGTCAAGCAAACATTTATTTCAGGTGCAAAGCCTCAGGATATGTTAGTGAAAACAGTGGCTGGGCTGTTCTAGTGCTTACTGCCCACTAAGTGGGTGGGAAAAGGGTGTTGTGACCCTCTTACCCTTCCCACCAGTCTCCCTAACAGCTTTGGCCTTTGGGTCAGCTCAATTTCCCCTCCACTGAGTGGCCATTACGGTGCCTGCTCGGTGATAAATGCTTTTTGTAAGAGACTGCATGGCCGGCAGCTAGCGCTAGGGCAGTCTGCCACCCCGACCAGCCAGACAAACTAACATGCTGGCCCGCGATGGGCCGGTTACCTAGCAACGTGCCTGGCCTCACCAAAATGAATAGACCCACAAACAAAAATGAAAAGGAGATAAAACGAGTCAAAGTACAAGGGGCGAGGAGGTTAATATTCCTCTATCGAATAACTTCGTTTCGGAGAATTGCATTTTAACCTTCTTTTCAAAGCTGAAGTGGAGACACGTATTGGAAATTAAATTAGTCCACATTTATATATATATATGTGTGTGTGTGTGTGTATATATATATATATATATATATATATATATTTACTATTTTTTAATGCAGAATTTGCTTTCCCTCTCCTTACTCATAATTTTCTAACTATCTCTTAAAGTGGAAATAGAAGCAACATTAGAAGGAAGAACACGCTGGAATATATAAATATTTTCTTTTCCCTCCATTATCTTGCTGTGTGGCTTAGGGTACGTAGCTTGGCTTCTCTGTTGCCCACTTTTCATGTTGATAAGAGAGGATGACAAGAGTAATTTATTTAACTTAATGAGAAGGTGAGATGTAATGTTTTATGCTGGGGACTCTCATTTTCCTTAAATCTAAACACAACTAACATTTACACTATAATTTAAGATGTTACCTTATGGATTAGTGAAAACTGCTCAATTAAATGAATGGCTTTTAGTTTTTATCTATTGGGTTCAGAGTTGTCCCCAAATTATTAGGCTCCTTCAATATCATGTTTGTGTAATTTTGAGCATGTATTATGCACCAGATACTTTACATGGACTTTTTATTTA
>PVIJ01010280.1:34114-61318 GCA_004024925.1 Scalopus aquaticus | reverse complement strand
CCCTTTCTTCCTTCCTCTTTCTCTTCTCCTCTCTCTCTCTCTCTCCCTCTCTCCCTCTCTCTCTCTCTCTCTCTCTCTCTCTCTCTCTCTCTCTCTCTCTCCCCAACTCCCTTTACTCTTTATTGTGCCTAAAATATTGTGGCTTAGCCTCCATGAACTCCAGTTTCTGTCTCCTTAGCTTAGTGAGAACAGCACAGTCAACTGGGTCAAACATAGGGCTCATTGCACGCTTTCCCCTCTCTCAGCCATTACAGCCCTGTGCTCCTGCTAACCCATGGCTTGGAACCATTGTTCTATATATTTTTGCCTATTTTTCTAGTTATTTAAGGTGAGAGGGTAAATATGGTTCATTTTACTCCAACATACATCTTTAAGGTTCCCAATCTGCTAGTAGAGACTAACATGTAAATACACACACACACACACACACACACACACACACACACACACACACACACACACATATATATATATATATTTGGGGCTGAATACTCAATATTTTTCTGGTTAGTTGGCAACCAAAATGTTTAGTGAGTGGCCTGAGATAAACATGAAATACCTTATCATGCATAAATCCTCTTCCTGTATGACCCTTCTGTGATTCTTTACTCAAAAATGAATGTTTTAATGTCTTCCCCCAGGCTTTCTAGTCTCCCTTCCTTCCTGCTCTCCAGAATGTGGTATTGTAGGGTAAAGGAAAGCCGTCATTAGGTTTTTCTTCCCTCCCCTCAATGATAGACCGCTGCAGGCCTATGCACATGCCTGATGGCGGGCACCTGGAGTGGGGTGTGGGCATGCGTGAATGGGCGCACCTGAGCCAGAGACTGACCTTATAAGCAGCAGCAGCAGCAGAAGAAGAAGAGCAGAAGTAGCAAAGAACAGAGGCAGCAGAGGACCGTTTGGGGTGCAGCAGAAACCACGAGAGAATACCAGAGAGTGAAGATTTGCTGGGGGCTAGGAGGCCTGCCAGTCTCCAGGCCTCCGAGCCCCCAACCTGCCCTGTACCTGGCTGCCTCACTCAAAAGACCATTAAAAGCCTAAAAAGCCATGAAGGACTCCAGGACTCCTCCCTTTGACCCGTCTGCACAGCTCCATAGAGAACCTGCTCCCTGGTGTCCTCCTTTCGCTACAGGTATCCTATATATATAAATAAATTTACTTTCAGTGAGCTCTGTATGACAACATGTGACATCACAGTCTTCACGAACATACTGGTGGAATGCTGAGGTTTTGTATTGTGTTTTAATGTCATTCTGTTTGAGCATTATTTGAGTCCATTATTTAATGGAATAATTTATACTAGGAATACTGTCTTTTGGTAGATTTCTAACTTCAAGAGAATTGGTGTGGTTTTTTTTATACTGGTTGACTTCATTGGAACTAGACCCAATTTAGCTGTTTAATTATCACAAGGTCACCATGAGTCAATTAAAATTCCTGTGATACAGTTTCTAAATTCAAGTAATCAAATGTAATTTTCTACCAAAAAACATTCAAACAGATATGGTTTGCTAGAGCATTCAAAGCTTGAAAGCACAAATCATTGTCTGTGGAAGATTACTGTTAAACCTTAGGATGTTGCAGTAGAACTCCTGGTCCTTTCTTGTAAGTAACAATTGTAGCAAATATTTGTAGTGCATTGACTTTGTTCTAAATGCTTTTAAGTGTATCAATTCATTAGAAACTCAATTTTATGATGACAAGCCTGGGGCGGGGAGTTTAGACTCGATTTAAATTTTCTAGTTACTGGTGTATAAATATTGGCTATCTCCTGCTTGCTAATCTTTGTAAACAAAGGGCAACAGCTAACTGGGTGCTTTGCATTCTCAAACCACTTGAGTCAACAACTGTATTACTTCTCATTTCTTTCTCATTAACTGCAGCTAAAACTTGTGGCCTCTGATTTCAACTTTAATTATATAGCACAGTTTGAATTAAAGAATTTGTAGCTTATGATTTTTTAAAAAATATATTTTTATTGCTATTTATGTCTTTTACATTTTGTATTCCCCTTGGGTAACCCACTACCAATTCACCCGTGACCCATCTTGGTGGTCCCTTGTGTTCTTTTCTACTCCATTTTGTGCCCTTATCCTCTCCTCCCCCCCCACCTCCCTTTCCCCACCCGCTGAGTGTCTCACTCCTATTTGGTTTCCTTATAGTCCTGTTATAAGTGAAACCATTTGATATTTTTCTCTTTCTTTCTGGCTTATTTCACTGAGTATGATCCCCTCTAATTCCATCCATGTCGCTGCAAATTGCATGTGTTTATCTTCTTTGAATGCTGAATAGTATTCCATTGTGTATATGTACCACATATTCTTGATCCAATCATCTATTTTTGGACATCTGGGTTGCTTCCATACCTTTGCTATTGTGAACAGTGCCACAATGAACATACAAGTGCATGTATCCTTTTGGATTGTAGCTTATGATTTTTAATTTGTATAGCTAAAGCTTTAATCATTCTGTTTGGCTTCAATATTTACTCTATCCCTTAATAGCGGTAGAAACTTGGGCACAATATTTAACTGCTTTGCTTCAATTTCCTCATCTATAAAATTGGGTACAACTAGTACTTACCTCACAGAATTGTCATGGTGATGAAATGAGATGACATCTGAGCACATTTAGGACAGTGACTGGAGCTTACTAAGTGCTGGGAAAAATTAGTAGTAGTAGAAGTGATAATAGTAACTGACCAAGAAGTTTAATAGTAATGACAATAACAATAGTAACTGCTCAGGAAATTTAATAGAAGTAGTAATAACTGTTCAGTAAATTTAGTAGTAGTAGATAGTAACCGTTCAGGAAACTTAGCAAAATAAGTAGCAGTAGTAGTGTAGTTGTTGTTAATGGCTATATGATGAATGATACAGTTAGTGGGTTGCCATAAATTACACTGGTCAACAAATTTTTACAGAAGTCATGTTACTGAAATAAAATTAGTCATTTCCTATCAATTTGTATGTGCTCAACATGAATATGACAGTCAAATTCTAATTTTGGCTCTAGTTTTTTTTGTAATCTGCAATAAATTGATGTTTACATCACAAAATGCATGCCAATAGTAATAGGCCTACGGTTAATACCTGTAAAAAATCAAGTCATAGACTACTTCTTAGATTTCTTCGCTTGTCTCTTGTACAGCTGTTCAGGAATAGAATAGATGGAAGATGGTTTCCATTGTGCAAAGCACAGCCTTAAGGCTCAGTTTCAAAGAGTCTAGAAATAGTCTCCATTCTTGTGGGTCATGAGTGAATTCTAAGGCATTCATGAGGCCCTCAATATCGGAACAGTATACCAGAGTACTTTCCTTTCTGAAGAAAGGTTCCAACTGCAGATGGTGCTTTCGATATAAAGTAATTGTGACATCTTCTAGAAGATTCCATTGTTGGAGTCTTGATCCTAGCAATTCTGCCTTGTTCTTGGATAAGTCCAAATCACGAACCAGGTCATTTAATTCTTTCTGTGTTAGTCTGTGTGGGGTTGATGGTGCACCACAGTGAAAATCTGGATCACTGCATGCTGACCGAACAGAAGAACAGGTCGGCTCACCCTTGTCCTCATCAGATGAATCAAGAGAATATTCTGGAGGTTCTGGAATAGGAAGTCCCTCACCATGTGGAACTGGTCTCAATGCAGACGGAATGTTTGGGTAGACTATTCTCGACTTCTTTTGCTTCGTTATTCCACCAGAAAGAGGATGAACCAAGCAGAAGTAACAGTCTTTTATGTGGTTGCTTGGCTCTCTTCACACCATGGGGTCTGCAAACAGCATTGATGGTCTTTTGCCATTTAACCACTGTGAAAGCTGTGTTGTACATGTAGCACAGCATATATGCAGGGCCCAAGGCTTGTCTTGGTCTCCAACCTTGCATCCCAAGTAAAGATGATAAGCCTTCTTCACTTGAGAAGTGATACTTTTCTTCTGGTTGGCAAATGTCACTCCCCCACAAATAGAGCAGAAATTGTCCATGCTATTAACGTACTTTCGAGGCATTCCTGTTCTGTATTGTGCCTAAATGGATAAAATAATAGCAGTTCTATGGAACAGTAGCTTCAACTGTCTCACACAAAGTCTGAAATATTTTCAATGCTCAATCTTTCCGACAGGGATTTCTATAGTGCACTGCTGATGTCAGCTTACTTCAGCAGCCGCCTGGCAGTAGCATTGCATTGCATCAGAAAATGATGCAATCAACTCTGGATGATGTGTGCATGATGGTATGCAATGCTATGCAATATTACATCATTCTAGGCTGATTTAGGATGTTGTTGAAGTCCTACTGGCTAAATTTACATGGTGAAACATAAAATTATATGAAATATCTTCAGAACGAGAGCTAATACAAAATTTTCAGGGTATATTCATGTTCAGCACACCAAGATACTACAGATTAGGGCCTCTTTAAGTCAGTAACGATCTCACTGTTGACCAGTGTTATTTAATCAAGTGCCAGCTACTGGACTTTTTGTATTTCCTTATTCTCCACAATCATAAATAAGACTGCAATTAATATGTACACGCTCAGAAGTTTTCCTCCTCCCTTTGGATGATTTCCTTAGGAGAGTGACCCAGAAACGGGAGGTGCCAACTATGTCAGGCACAGCGGTGCTGGAAAAGGTGAAAGCCTTGCCAGGTGTCCTCCATGGCTCCTCCTCCCCTCCCTCCAGCACCATGTCGTCTTCTCTGTTCTCTTACCCTCTGGGGGGGCTGTGTGACTGAGGGGTGGAGGCAGAGGGCATTCCTTGAAGTATATCTTCCTCCCTCCCACGCCTTCCAGCTTACTCAGGTTAAGTGATGTGAGAATAAAATGTGTTCTCCCTCTGGGGTCGTTTGCATTTTAACAGTGGCCAAGACCCTAAACCAAAGGGAAAAGGGGCTAACGGGTGGCATATAAGCACAGAGTCAGCTGGGATGGTGTGAGACATTTAGTCTGGGAGGGAAGGATGACGTGATCAGTACACAGATCCAGCTGCCCAGATCAGCGCCGCCATCTCTGGTGTGCATAGACGACAGATGCCCCAGTCAAGGACACTTCACAAATCTCCATGGTGTCATGCATGGAACAAATATTTGCATGCCACATCTGGAGAAACAAGGAAACAACTAGAGCACAGACGCGTCCCCCTGGGCCTCGAGGTGCCCCGAGGGCGGAAGCCCACCCTCTCAGCACACCTCTGGGCTTGCTGGGTCTGTGCGAGCCAGTCTCTGTTGCTCTATCCCTTCTGGCTCTGACTCCCTTCCTGAACCCCATTTCCATTGTGGCATGCCCAGCTCAGATGCCCTCTAACTGCCCCCATTTCCTAGCTGGGCATTCAAGACCCTTCACCTTCTAGTCTCTGTGGTCCGTCCCATCTCCTGCTGGGCCCATCCAAGGCCCGTCTGTTGCGGCCAGGTCCCCACGGCGTCCCCACGACACCACATGTGTTCCAGCCCCTCATCCTTGGCTCATGCCTTCCTTTCACCTTTGAATCTCGCCCCTCTCCCAAGCCCTAACCCGATTCCCACCCTCCCAGGAAGCAGCTCCATCTGCTCCGGATCTTCCCCGTGTATCACTAGCATTTGCCAGCTTATCCTTCCTCTCAGTCCTTGACCCCGTGGTCTCAGTTAACTTTTCATGGTGCGTGGCTTGTGTGCCCAGACTGAGCAGACACTGCAAGACATGGAAGGGCCTAAGCTTCAGAGGCCAAGGACGGCCACAGTGCCCTGGGATTTATTTCCCCTTCTATAAATGTGAGGGCTAACTCCTGCAGTGATCACGAGACTCGTGTTAGACAACGGACGTAAAGTAGCTCGCATCTGGCCTGCACAGAGCGGCAGTTCAAGCAAGGCCATCTTTCCTTTCTACTGCCCCAGTGACATGGAGGTCTCTTGCTCTACGGCTGGCTGAAGGAATTCTAAGACCTCTGTTCTTCCTCTAAACCTCAAGGCAAGGGGGTTGGCATTGTGCTCTGTCCCCATTCACAGGTGCTGGCCCCTCAAAACCATTCTCTCCTCCCACCCCTAGGCCGCTTTCTGGAGCTGCGCATGAACAGACCTCTGCGCTGGGCAAGAATGACAAGAAGGCCATTGGCCTGCAGATGGCTGTTGACCTCCTGGCCGAGAAGGACTGGCCTCCAGATGCATACTCAGCCTGGGCAGCCTGACCGGGGCAAGGTAAGGGCTGGCTGGAGTCCTGCTCCTGCAGGGAGCAGTGGGACTGGAGCCTGAGGTGGCACCAGGGAGAGTTGCATCAAACAGCTCAGGCAAAACATTGGAGTCCAGCCATGATCTCAGAGCAGGGACCTTCCTTCAGTCTCCATGATCGGCTTGCTTTGTGCCCTCACTAGCTTCAGCTCTGTTCAAAGAGGAGGTCAGCCTGTATGACTTCCAAGGCCTCTCCCAGTCAGGGCTGGGGGTCAGGCTCCCCACCAACCAAAGTCAAGGCCCAAGAGAACAGAGTCCTGGGAAAGCATGAGTGCTTACCCCTTCCTGCTACAAATGGGGAAACTGAGGCCCAGAGGCATGTCATAGTTTGCAGTCTTTGTTTTATTTCTCAGGTTGGTTTTATTATTATTTTCTTCCTGGAGTCTCTTCCTGGAGTGTAGAGCATAAAGGGATCCCAGAGGATTGGTTTTCAGACTGCTGTAGAGAATCCGTGCCTAGGTAGTGAGACTGAGGGGGAAGGGGTGCGGGGTCCAGCGGTGCTCGGGCATCAAGGGGGGCTTTCAACAAAGGCAATTCTTAAGCAGAATTTGCAGCGGAAAGAGGTCCTTACGTTGGGAAAAATCCTCATGTCAACCATCTCAGTGGAGTCAGGGGTCAGCCAGAGCAGGAGGTTGGAGCAGTCAGGGTTCAGGGGCCGCGGGCTCTGCCAGTGCTCTCCACACTGCCGCTGGTCCAAAGTGTGTCTCCAGCAGGTGGGGCTCTGTCAGTCTTGGGTCTCAGTTCTTTCTGGGCCTCCGTTTGACTTCTTTCCGAGCTGGCCACTCCGGCATCTGGGCCAGGTTGTGGGTTGCACAGGCTCCCCCATGAACACAGTGACGTGCCAGAGTCTGCTCTGAAGCAGGGCAACTGTGCCCTGGAGCGCCTCACGGGGCCGGGTGCCACATGTCCCAGCTCCCTGAGGGCTTGTCCCTGGGCAAGCCAGCAGCCCCCCTCCTCATCCTCTTCCCTTCCCAACTCTGGGAATTCCAGGTGTTCCAGAAAGTGGCTGCGGAGAAGGGCAAGGTGCAGGTCTTCTTCTGTGACTCCCCCGCTCTGGCCAAGGCGCTCTAGGGCCACTGTGAATAGTTCAGCTTCAGATTCTTCTAAGAAAACTTCTAGGCACCCCCTCCCACCCCACCCACAGCCTGCCCACCCTGCTCCATGCACATAACCCCTGATGGGGCGGCCCTGGACCTGCACTGCTGTGCATTCTGACCAGCCCAGAGGTGGCTGTAGTGGTGGGTACTTCCCAGGGCAACCACTCCCCGAAAGTCCTGTGAGGGAGCCTTCCCCCAACAAGAGTGATCTGCCTGATCATCACAATCATTCTGGAATGTTTCCTCCAAAATTTTATGCTTGAAAAATCTCAAGCATACAGAAAGTTAAAAGAATTGTAGTGTTACTCACCTCCCAGGTTCCTCAATGAACATTTACTGTGTTTGTTCAATTACTATTCTTTTATACTCCATCCATCCATCAATTTATCTTATTTTTCTGATTCATTTTAAAGCACACTTTGCCAGGCAGAGGAGCTTTCTTTAAATGCACACTCCTGGGTCTCATTCCCAGAAATTCTGGGGAGATCTGGGGGTGAGGCCTCAAATGTGTATTTCTCCAAAATCCAATCCCATAGGGACTGATAAACAGCATATTTTCCCTCCTCTCTGTTACTCTCTGTCCCCCTTCCCTCCCTCCCCCCTCCCACCCAGGGCATCCTTCCATTGCCCTGCATGCCCTGCTCCCTTCTCTGTGCCATGCTGAGTCACTGGAGAAACAGGGCTGGGGCAGCATCTGTCCGTTGACCTCTGCATGTGCCTGGGGACCCAGCAGGTTGTGGCTTGAAGCTGAGCTCAGCTGTGCCCCAGTGCTGTGGCTCTGGAGAAGTCTGCTTCTCCAGCTGTAAAGTAAGACTGATGCCATTCCCTGGCCACAGTGTTATGAGAGTGAAGTAGAACGTCCCTTAAGTGCTCAGGATATTCCTCTTCCATCCCTGTGTCACCCCAGATGTTGGAGGTTCTGTCACTCTGTTCCAGCCTCTATTTGATTCTGACACAGTGCGGGGGGTGGTGAGGAGTAGAGGCAGACAACTATCTTCAGAGACACTTTGGGGAGGAAAGGCCTGGGCTGAGGATGGGGTGGCCTTATCCCCTTGGGTCTGAATTGGGTGTATCCCATTTGCCCCCATCACAAGCCCCTGTGGACCCCACATTGCCTGGGCATTGTTCTATCTTATATCTGGTCTTGTCAGGTTCTATCTCTTCTGTGCCTCTCTAAACACTCGTCCTTAAGCTCCTTTAGGGGATTAGAATCAGGCGCTTTCCAGGGGGATTGTGGTTTGTACTTTTCTTTTCCTGGGGTTGTCAGTCCAGAGGGGAAGCAAGGGAAAGAAACTAGGCAACAATCACGATGAGGATACCCCTTAAAAGGACTGGGCATCTAAGGGGGAGTTTGGGTGCAGTAGGTGGTGGTGGTGGTGATGGGGTGATGTGCAGAGTGTGAGAGGAATAGATGGGAGAGCTCTGCAGAAGACAGACAAAATCAGCAGGAAAAGTTCTCTTCAAAAAGCAGCAGCAAGGGAGGGGGTGGTGGGTGGGGGAGTCAAAGTGCATCTTGGGGGAGAGGACGTATCACATCGGGAGGACTAGGACAGACCAAGATGAATGTTGTATTCAAGACCTGGAGAAAGAACGCCTGAGGAGGAGTGGGCATTAGCTGCCCGGTAGTGACCGGCAATCGCATCCAATATGGCGTTAAAAAAGGGGGAACCAGACCTCGCTGAGCCTTTTCTGGGGCAGCAGCTGGCCTATCTGGCAGTCCTCGCAATCAGGGCCTCGTGCACATGGTCGTTTTTAATTTGCAGCCCGCCCCAGGTAGGCTCACAACTCACACAGAGAAACTCAGACGCAGAGAAGTTTAGTTACCAGCCAGAGGTCACACAGTGTGGGAACCCTTTCCTCCTGTTGAGTCTGTGTTCTCCCCTCTTCATCAGACTTGGGGAGTTTTGGAAAAATATCTGTCACTATCTGGAACATAGACATAAGCAAAGAGGGTGTCCCAACTTAGGGCTGGGATATGTCAGTTCCCACCAGGGCAGAGGATGTTCCAAAGTTACTTGGAAACTAGGCAGAGCAGAGTCTTTCTCACGGGACTTCGCACGTGTCACCATCTCACCACCATCCTGTCCAGCCTGACCACACTGCTCAAAATTCCACGCCCCAGACCTCAGTCCTTTGGGCTCTCATAACAGATTCCACCAATCTCCCATTCACGTACAAACAGTCAACTATTCATTTAGGATTTTCTACGACACTGGGGCAGGAGAAGACGGAAGGATGTGAACATAGATCCTAAAATTCAGTTAAGGGCTTCACGTTCACGGTGCCTGAAGGCGTTCTCCTCGGACATACTCCGCTTCCCCACTGGAGGGCGCTGTGGAACCAGGGATGTGGCCAGATCCCATTAGCTGGGAAGGCGTCTCCTTTGAGAGTGCGGGTGAAGCCAAGGCCAGAGAAGACCGCGCCCCCCACCAAATCGCAAGGCTCAAGACGGCACCTCCAGGCCCAGTGCCGGCAAAACTGTGAAGTCCAGAGTATTCATTTACAAGAACGGAGTTTCTGTAGCTGCCAGCCCCTCCCTTCCTGCCATATCTAGGAGGTCCGGGCTTCCTTTCCTCTCTTCCACCTGCAAGCTCATTGCAGGCCTGGCTGAGAGTCCATAGGCCCTGGCTCTGCCCTCTGTCTCTGCCACTTCCTATCACCATAGGTGCAGGCTAGAATATGTGGGTGCAGAGAACACTGGGTCTTCCCAGTGTTCGTTTGGATGTTTCCCAGACGTCCAGATGGGGGACGTCCTGCCTTCAACTAGGAACAAATGCATCCATATGGCCGGCTGTCTTTTCTCCTGTCACCCAGATGTTGGCAATGCTGTACACACATCTGGACCCAAAATGGCTAAGAATGACACACAAACAGAACAGAGCGGGAACGTGGCGGACTGCAGATAAAGGGTGGTTATGGAGGTGTGTGCCCACCCTCCCACAAGCTGTGAGCCCACAGAGGTCACCCCCAGGGCCCCAGTGCCTGGCACAGAAGAAGGGGCAGTGGGCCTCACTGGATGTCAATTCCCACCAGGGCAGGGGGTAACCTAAATGGAATGAAGAGCCCTCTGCACGCCTACTTGTTATTTATGACGGGAACAAAGGCACACACACAAGCCCACTGAGTGAATTGCTGCTCCGTGAAGACAGTGCTGACAGAGACGGCAGGCGATAGGGCAGCAGGCGATTAGACAGCCCCCTGGGACCAGCAGCCCAAGAGCAGGCTGTTAGCACCCCGAAAGCCAATGGGCAGTAGTAGGGGAGGACAACACGGGCAAGACTGAGAACTGTCACCAGTGCGCAAGGCAAGATGGAGGCAGGGGCCAGACACCTGCCACGATCGGCTCTGGCACACGCCTTGGAGAGGGGCAGTGGAAGGCCTGGGCCGTCTGAGGTCCTGGGCTCCCCATTTCCTGTGACCTGCGATCTGCCTCTGACCTCTCACTTCCTCATCTATCAAATGAACAGATTAAGGATGTGTGTGTTTACACAGCTGTATATGCACATGTGTAGACAGATACACAGATCGATTTTTATGTTTGCTGAGGAGTGGGGTGGAGGGACAGGAAGCGAAGGATTTGGGTTTTGTTTTTTTTATTTTTGCTTTTTCTTTTCTACTTCTCTATAAAGTTTGAAATGCTTATTATAAATGTATTTTGGTTGAATATCATTAGTTCTATTTTTAAAAGGAATGCAAAATAGAATATTAAGTAAAGCAAAAAAGACAATAACCAGGTATCCAGTGTTCGATATGATTCTATTCATGTAACAAAAAATAAGTGAAGTGTGTGTCCTGTCGGGACAGTAGGTGGAAGTGCTTTGGCGCGCACTGGGCCGTACACTGGACTGTGCACTGGCCAGCGCGGGAGCTGAGGCGGGAGGAACCCACCGTCCTCCTCTGTAGCCCGAGTGTTTTTGTGTTGCCCAGCTCTTTGTAACAGCTCGCCGGATGTTGTTTTTATACCACTCACTCCATGTATTACTTGTGATGTTTTACTTCATGTGTTTATGGCCTGTGTCATTTTCTTAAAAGAATAAAACAAAACGAAGAGATGGTCTGCAGTGCCATCTAAGATCCCTAACACAGTCCCCCTCTCAAGTGAAGGAGTTTGGAGCAGGCCTGGAGGGCCAGGCCCCTCCAACTGGGGAGTTGCTCCCCGGTGTCTCCTGAAAAGTAAAGCTGCCACAGCACCCGTATTTAATATACAAAGCTGTGGCCCTAGGAGGTCTAAGGATCAAAATGAAAGGTCCCTTCTTGACCCCTTCTTGACGACCCACGGTCGTCAGAGGCCTTGGTGAGACTGCAAGTGTGCTGGGCCCAGCCTCACAGGCCGGAAGCCTCAGGCGGGCCACAGGCCCTACTCAACAAACACTCCCATGAACCAGTCTTCCTGACAGATTGATGCATCTTTTTATGATCTGTCTTTACAATATGATGACTCTCTCCTTTTAAAAATAAGATTAATTCAGGCAAGACATTTATTTTATGGGAAAATCTATCCCAGGGGGGAAAATACTCTAGCTGAATGTCAGAGATAGCTGGAAGGAGACTGGGCTCTCCCGGGAGCTTCCCGCCTCCCCTCAGCCTGGTGCAGGGGCCCCAAAGGGCTGCTCTGGCCCTTCCTCTACAGGGGCAAAGGGGGCTGTGCTGAATGATCTCAGTGTGTGAGAGTGCTGGAGAACATAAAGAAAGCGGGCAGTGAGTCTCAGGTGGCAGAGGAGAACAAGGTATATTTTGGGTAAAAGCAAAAAGTTCTGAGATTTGCCCAGATTTGGCCAGATAAGAGTTTATGTATACAGATCAAGCTTGTCTTTAAATAACCCAGAAGCCTGTTCAGAGAAATGAGTTCTTCATGTCTCTGAGGCTGGAATAGGGCTCCCCTAGGAGGCCCTGGGCAGTGATTCATGGAAGTTTCTGTGCTAGGATCCCTGTTTCCACCGGTGGCACCCTGGACTCTCTGTCTCCCCTGTCCTCCCTCAGACAATGCCCAAGGCCTAGCCACTGGGGCCTACTACATGGTTCTCAGATCCATTCCCTGCCCCGCTGGCCCAACCTTGGTTCAATCCTTGAATCACCTTTTGTTTGGATGACTGCAGCAGCCTTCTTCCTGGATGCCTGTTCTGCAACCTCTACTGATGCTAATCCAGCTGCCACACTGGTAGACAGCTGTCCTATTGCCTCCTGAGAGGGGGGCACAAAGGCCTCCCCACAGCAGCACTGGAAGAGCTACTGCTGTTATTCTAACTGGTATTATTACTGGTCCACCCCATTCTAAAAGTTCCATATGCTTAGGGGTCCCCAAACACCCTGCAGTTTCATACCTTCAAGCCTTTGCCTCTGTAGTACCTGACATTTGGAGCACCCATCCACCTTCAGGTCTGGATCTCAGGCACTCGATTCAACGCCGCCTCCATAGGGCTGCGTCAACCCTGCTTCTCTACCCCATCCATCATGGGTATTATATTTACCTGTCTACTTGTTCATGAACCTCTTGAGGCTGGGAACCATGTCTGCTTGTTCTTGTCTCCTCAGTGCCTAGCATGCAGGAGGGGATCAATAAAAGCTCTGGGGAGCTGAAGTGACTCACTTGAAACCCCTTCCTTCATGTGAGCACCTGACTCACTCGAATCTCTCCTTTGTCCTCCCTTCTCTGCTGTCCCCATCAAGAGTAAGAAACCCTTTACATCCCTGGAGGCAGAGAGGACCAGTCTCACATGAGGGCAGGGCAGGCGGCTTCTTTCCAAGTATAACTTCAGGGGCCCTCAGGAGATTCCCCCTCTGCGGCCCCCCAGGCCCCCCACACTGTCGCCCGAAGTCAGGCAGAGGTGTTTGTGTCTCCAGCTCAAAATGAGGAGTGACTGGTGGTCCCTGGTACCTCTGTGTCACCTCCTCCTCCTCTTCCCCATTCTTCTTCCTCTTTCTTCTTCTCACTCAAAAGAGATGAATGACTTAGGAGGAGCAAATGAATCAGAAATAGGGAAAGCAAAAAAGAGAGTAATTTTGCCAAGTTATTATTCAACAGAGCTCTCAGGGACCCAGAGCCAGAGCAGCCCCATCAATCACCCCGTGGAGCTCTGGGGGCAGGCGGGGAAGCAGCCGTCGCTGTCTGTGGATGAATCTGGGTGAGCGGCCAGCCAGGAGCCTGGGGCCCTCTGCCAACCACCACAGAGGAAGGGAGAGAGGGACACCAGAGGGGTAGCAAAAGGGGACAGTCAGCCCAAAGGCGCAGGGCAAGACTCACTGACCTGCTCCTCTCAACAGTGGAGTCCCCACTCGGGTGGGGTCAGCTCTGGGCAAAACACCCCTGAGAGCAGAGAGGAGTGAGATGGAAGGGGGCAGCCCTGGGACCAGGAGCCTGCCCTGCTTGGCTGCTCTCCACAACCCCCTGCTACCCTGCGGGCAGCCGCTGCCTCATCCCACCACAAGGGGGCGGACATCATACTCATCCCTGCGTCCCAGAGTTTAGCCCCAGAATCTACCAAGAATGAATGAACAAATGAATGAAGCTTGAATGGCAAAATGATTGCCGCATATTGTTCCCTTCCTTTGTGTGTTTTATTGCTTTACCATAATTTATATGCATACGTTATCCCTGCTTTTACAATTGTAATTGTATTCTCTTTGGGGGCAGGAACTAAATCTGACTTCTCTCTGCTCAAATATAGGGAGAGTATGGAAAAGAAGCAGGAAAGAAGATGGGCAAAAGGGAAGGCATCAGAGCCCCAGCCCACCTCCCACAACCCTCTGTGCCACTGTGGGGGGTGGATTGTTGGCTCCTTGACTCCACAGCAGAGCGCATGGCGGTGCCGTGACATAGGTGAGTGCGTTGAATTCCTGCTGTTCAGGTGCTGTTGTCCAACAGTGGACAGAAATAGTCAAGGTCCCTGCTCTAGGTTTCCTCATCTGCAAAATGTGACTGATGGTCCCTACTAGACAGGGTGGGGGTAGGGGGACATGAGTTCATGTGTGTAAGGTACTTAAACCAGTGATTGGTGTAGACTGGAGTCCCCCTTATCCATGGCCCGGCTTTCATGGCTTGGGTTACCTATGTTCAACCATGGCCTGAAAAGATGGCAACAATAGGGTGTTTTGAGAGAGAGGCCACATTCACACACCTATATAGCAGTATGTTGTTATAATTGTTCTATTTATTATTAGTTACTGTTCTTAAACCATTACTGTGCCTTAGGTAAATTAAACTTATCATAGATACATATCTTTAGGAAAAAACACAGCATGTTACGTTACTGTGTATAGTGTTCGGTAAGACCTGTGGTTTCAGGCATCCTCTGGGGGTCTTGGAAGGTATCCCCCATGGCTACAGGGAGGACTACCGTAGTATTAATAAATTGAAACGTCTGTCAGTTATTTCAGTCTTAGTCTGTTTGGACTGCTCAATAACAAACGTGCTTATGAACAACAGCAGTTATTTCTCACGGTCTGGAGGCTGGCGTCCATGTCTGCAGGGTTCTGGTGAGGACCCTCTTCCAGTTGCCCCCCTGCTGCCAGGAGGCATCTGCAGCCCCTTTATGGCTGAGCCACATGTGAGGGCCTAATACACACCCCCTTCCCTGGACCACCAGGTTCCCAGAGGTTGGCCACACCCTCCACCACATCCTGAGGGTGGCTCTGCTCAGGCTGCAGCAGACGGCGCCCCTCCCTGCATCCTTCCCCAAACCCTGTAATTCTGGGCTGCAGGAGGCAGGAGCTCAAATCACAGCTCCCCCAGCTCATTAGCGCTGCATTGTAAATTCGGGGCATAATGTATGTTCTTCTCTCTCCTGATTGCTTCTGAAATCTCCTGCCTGTTTATCAAATCTGAGCCGCTTCCCTGCCCTCTGCTCTTTGGCTCTGTGCTCCTCTTCTCCAGAAGAGGAAAACAGGAAAATGCTCCTGGGGGATTTCCATTTCTGGTGTTGAGGACGTGCTCCTGAGGAAGCAGGAAGAGGCGGATTTTAGAGGCGGGAGGCAGGAGGACCTCAAAAAGCACTGACTCCCCCCACCCCTCAGGCTGGACTGAGTCTAACCTTTGAGGGAGGAAAGCCCCCTTTTCACACCTCCATTGCCCCCAGTGACACCCCATCCAGCTGGCTGAGGCCTACAGAATCACTCATTCATCTGTCACTTGCTGAATGCTTGCCCTGTGCAAGCCGCTGTGCCAGGGGCGAGGACAAAGCACAGTCCCTGGCCCGCAGGGAGAGAGAAACACTTAGGCCAACAGCGCTGATCCTGTGAGGTGCACCCCAGTCAGGGCCTCATGAAGAGTTGTGCAGGCCTGAGGAGGGGGAGTCAAAGCCAGGGTGAGGCCAGGTGATCGCTGACCTTGGCTTTGAAGGAGAAACAGGGAAACGGGTATGCAGCACACTTCTGGGCACAGGCACAGGGGCGTGTTTATCTGGGGTGGCAGGAGGGCAGGTCGGAGGCCAAGCAATGAGAAGCCTCTTAGGTGCTGAAGTGAGGGCGTGACAAGGTCATGTTAGAAAGCTCAGAAAATGAAATGGAGGGGAGAGCAAATGCTGTGGGGGAACAGGACCCAGAGTGAGGCAGGGGTTAGGGGGTGGATGGGAGAGTGAGTGATTGGAGGGGTGGGTTGTAAGAACGAGGTCTCCCCACAGCAAGACTAGTCAAGTTGAGTGACAAAACACATTCAAAGCGGCCCTAGTGGAAGGAAGCTGGTGGTGAGGATAGAATGGTCAACCCCACACCAGGGCAGGGTGACCCCCAGTCAGGAGTGAGGATCTTCCCTCTGGAGACCCGGAGTGCTTAGCAGCTTGCCGTGCCTTCGCTGGCGCCCTCTGCCGCAGGTCCCCGCACAGGCCAGGTGCCGCCCACACTGGGGCAGCGGTCCCTGTGTTTGTTCGTTCAGACCAGCGGGAGATCGTCTGAGCATCTGAGTCAGGCCACCTCCTTGCTGCCCACCACCAGCTGGCTGCCTTTGGCTGAGAGTCCATCAGCCATGCCAGGCCCTGGGGCTGCAGGTCATGGGGTCTCCCCTTTGGGAGTGGCTGGCCAGGGGGCGTGTTCTCCAGAGGGCTGTGGGCAGGGCAGCAGTGAGAGTACTTGCGCCTGCGGTTCCCCCCACAGCCTTTTCCACTTTCTCAGGGTCACAGGTGGGTGGTGGTGGTGGTGGCGGCAGAGGGGTGTGTGTATGTGTGTGTGTATGTGTGTGTGTGTGAGAGAGAGAGAGAAAGAGAGAGAGAGAGAGAGAGAGAGAGAGAGAGAGAGAGAGAGAGAGAGAGAGACCGAAACCGCGATCCAGCTGATCTGAAAGAATGACAATGAATCCCTTCTTCTTCCCCTTTCCTACAGAGTACTTGGAGAGGAGCTTAGCTGGTAACAGGCACACACAAAGATCAGTCTTAGATGGTATCTAATGTCATTTTCTAATTCTTTAACTATTTACATATGATCTGCGGCAGTAGGTTCTCTCCATGGAATGTTTACTTTTGTCAGTCTCTCCTCACCCCGTGCACAGTGAGGGAATGAGACAACCCGACCCCAATGTCCTTCCCCTTCTCCTTGCAAATGGAACAGTGACTTATTTCCAGGCACACCCAGGTTAATGAGTTTTGAAAATTCTTGGGGTAAACATGTGCCTGTTCTCCCCAAGGATGGCATCTGCTGGGGCGGGGTGGGGGTGTGTGTGTCCAGAAAAGTCTTTCTTTTCCTGATAAAATTTCTGAACATCCACAGCAATCCCAGACTGTGTAACCCCACATGGGGTGAAAGGAGGGGAAGAGGGAGCCCTCTGGCCCAGGGCACATCATGTCCCTCCTTCCTCTCAGCTGCCTTCTTGAGCCAGAACCCCAGCAGTTTGCTTTTCTCTCTGCCATATCCCTAGTGCCTGGGGCGAGGTAACACTTAGCAATTCTTTGTGGATTGAGGAAATAGGTTAGTGGGAAGTTGTGTTACTTATAGCTAAATATATACCCCACTGATTCATGTTAAAAATTAGTAACAGTGTATGCCAAGCTTGTAAATGGAGTAAGCTGGATGACCCACAAACTCAGGCACCACCCTAAAACTAGGAGCTACTGTGATCAGTCACCTGGTCTCAGCCTTTCTCTGCCAGAGCTTCAAAGCTCCACCAGACACAAGAAGGAGAGGGAAGCAAAGAGGGAAGACTTCAAAGTCACTCCCTGCCATCTGGCTCGGTCTTGCATTATCCCTGTCGTGAGCCATTAACCTACTAATTACAGAGCAATTAGCTCTGGTGGGGGCCGCTGCTCCCACAGCCTGAGTCTCTGCTCCTTAGCTACACAGAACAGCCCTGACCACCTCTCTTCCTGCCCCCCCTCAAGCTGTCCTTGGGGAGGCCTCTGCAAACAGGTTCTTAGTCCTTCTGAGGCCCCTCTTCCCACGAGTGTGAAGAGGAACCTCCCCTCAAGAGACTCCAAGGTCACGGCATTTCTAACTCAGCTGTGAGGGTGTGCTGCCATTTTCGAGGAGAAATTTCACCCAATAATCTGGAGAAAGTAGATTGTGAACGAATTAGCGTCCCTGAGGTCCCCACGGCAGGCCTAGACCCCTACTCAGCTAGATCCCCTGTCAGCCCCGTTGTGCTCCTCTCCACCTAACATCAAACTCTGAGTTTCTCAGCTACTTCTTCCCATGTTCTTAATTTTCTTGCCATGTTGCTGTCAGTGCCCCACCCCATCTGCGGAAATATTACTAAATGCCATCCCCCGCCCCCCAGCCCCCGCCCATCACTGCGCAGTCTGTGCATCAAGCTGCCGGCGCGCACTGAGTGATGGGGTAGATGTGTCTCGAGTCCCTGGACCTGCCTATGTACGGTCTTCTCGCTCACACACGGCTCCCCAGGGCATATCTCGCATAACGAGGTGCCATGGTTGGTTACACAGAGAAAACACAAAAATATTGCTGACTGCTTTGGTTCTCTATTGCTGGGTAATACATACCCACTGTGCCCACCCCCAAGACAGGGACTTTTAAGGCAGCCATTCCCTCGTGAGTCCATGGGCTTATTGGGATCAGCTGGGCAGTTCTGCATGTGACACCAATGGGGGCCTGAGCCACTAGGGGGCCAGTCTGGCTGGGGGCCAGAGTGGGTCCTTCACAGGGCCAGTGCCTTGAGGGTGGCTGGGGGGCTGTGCTCAATTAGGACACCAGGACAGTGCTCACACTCTCTCTCAAAGACTCTCTCAGGCTCTGCTCCTTAGCTCCATGGAGCAGCCTCTCATTCTCTCCCCCCGTATGTTGTCCTTCTCCATTATGTCCATCTACATGGTCTTTCCAACACAGAAATCCTGAATTCATTACATGTCTAGCTTACAAAAGTCTAAGCTTCTAGGGCTTCTTAAGGCTTAAGCCCAAAACTGTCTCAGTGTCACTTCTACCACATTTTACTGATTAAAGCAAGTCACAGACCAGCCCAGACCCATAGTGGGAGGAGTCATCTCCATAGTCATGGGATGGCTGTGGGGTGGCCTTTTTCGCCCGGGACATGTTGGGACACTCTCTATCCTCAGACTGAATGTCAAGGCCAAGATCTGGTTTGCACCCCCGCGCGCACACACGCGCATACACACACACACACACACACACACACACACACACACACACATCCCACCACGCCCTTTTCTGGAACTCTGCCATCCCAACGGTAAAAACACTAAGGATCTCTAGGAGGGTGATAGTGTGTGCATGTTATGAAAAACAGATTAGACACCATCACTTTTTACTTGCTTGTTTATAAAGTGTCTTAACTATATTATCTCATTTGATCTTGGTCTTCATCCTTATTTTAGAGATGAAGAAGCTGAGGTTTAGAGAAGTTACGTCATCTGCCCACAGTGGTAGAGCTAGGTCTGTTCACCCCAAGACTTTTCATCCCACCAGTAAGAATTGCTCAGAAATGATACCATGCTTCTGGTCTGAAGCTAAGAAACCCTGTAAGGTGAAAGCGTCCAGGGCCCCTCGCCAGGTACTTGATCCCCTTAAAAGAGAACAAATGCAAAAGAAAGCCCAGGGCCTGGCCATGGTGGGCGTTCACTAAGGGCAAGCCTCCCTTTGTCTCACCTCTCCTGCTCACTGTCAGTCTGAACACAGCCCTGTCTGCACTGGTGCTGGTGGGTAATTGTGGGCCTGGCTGGTTCCCTTCAGGGGCGATGGGGACCAGGGGGTGGGCTGGGAAGGGCTCTCTTCCCTCTGTCTCAGCCTTTCTCTGCTCCCATTTCGCCCAACAGTTGTTTGCTCTCTGAGCAGTCTGTTCCTGGAAAGCCGGGGAAAGTAACAGATTGATGCCTCGACTGTGTGTGGCCAAGTGATTTATTTTTAATGTGACTAAACAAGACACACACCTGCCCAGGGAAACATAATCTCACTGAGTCACCAGGGACGCCCATGGCCATTGAGGCAAGTCAGAGTGGAAAGAGGGGTGGAGAGAGATGGAGGTGGAGAGAGATGGGGGCCAACTCCCTTAAAAAATGATGATTTCAACAGCATCAGTGAAGTGCCTCCAAGTGGGCCAGGGTACACCTACTTAGCTTGGCCTGAAATTTCATAATCACATTCATTCTATGGTTTGATCAAACACAGTGAACCCTGCCCCCCACCCTGAAGTATAAATGTAACAGGAGAAATAGTGCATAAAACTACACCAATCATTTTCACTTCAATGAGAAAGAATTTATAAGCTCTTTTATCAAAACAGGATTTTTTTCTATGGGGAGAACAGACATTAACAAAATTTATGGGAGTCCCCAGTGCTACCAGGAGACAAAAGGGCACAAAGAGGAAATCTGGGGATCCTGGAGCCTTTCTCTCCTTCATGGCTTTTCTTGGCTGTGAAAGCTGCCTCTGTTGAGCCTTTGCTACTTCCCGGCAGTGTGAGAACCATCAAAAATGCTTGCCAGTCCAGTCTTCGCAGCGGTGCTGGGAGTTCATGCTGGTGTCACCCTGCTCTCCAGCTGAGGGAACGACAGTCCAGCCTGGCTTGTTGTCCTTCTTGGCCCTCTGAAGGGTGGCCAGTGGGATTCTGGCCCTGCAAATGGGACCCGGCTCAGAGGTGGCCCTGGTAATTACATGTCAACAGAGTGAAGTGGCAGAGATGAGGCCTGAGTGGGACCTACCCCTGAGCCATTTCCCATCACTTCCTCCTAGATGTTCTTTCCATTCCCGCCTCTCCACTTCTTGCAGCACTGCCTCCGAGAGGCTAGGTGTCCTCCACCTCAGCTGCCTCCCCAGTGCCCCAGGTCAGTGCCAACAAGCGGAGAGCCTTACTACTGCAGACAGGCAGGGAACCCCAGTGATTCTGCCTAAAGGCCTAGGGAAGGGTCAGGCAGGGGCCACGGCTCATCCACCGATGGGAGGAGGGTGCACAGAGCTGCTTGGTACCCAAACGGTCATGGCTGCACTGCCAGGTCTGGCAGCCTGTGCACCATGCCTGCCCCACCCGCCTCCTAGAGAAGAGGGCTAGGTAGGGGCTGTGAAAAGGAGCAGAGCAGGACTGACCTGCCCAGGGAGAGACCAAGTATCTAATTCCTTCTCTGCCTCCTGTCTCCCAGGCTTGGCCTCCAGCTCTGCAGACACGCCTACCCATCCCCTTTGTACTTATGGAACCAACTTCTGGAGCACCTGCCATGCCACAAAGAGAAGGCTTGCCTGTTTTTGCCACCTCCTTGCTTAAACCCTCAGAGGCCCTAGATTGGCCTTAAGGAGCTCACTGAACCTAGAACCTACACTTAAGACCTTTAGAGCCCCTAACATTACAAAGCTGATGGGAACCACCCACTCTACCTATGCGATTTAAAATAAAAGCAAGACGAACTCCACCAACCAACCGGGTTTTCCCCCATCAGATTATTTCAACAGCTAGGATGCATTTTGCCCCTGGCTTACATGCAGTGCCTGGCCATCAGATGACCCAGCTGGGTTTGCCAGCCAGTTGGAATCCCCCAGCGCCTCCACCTTGGCCCTGCACCATTCCTACTAACCCATTCCCCGTCCAGCTGCTACTCTGGCTTTCTTGCCAGCGCCCAGGCCTTTCCCCAGAAGCCCTGTTGCCTGTGCCTCCCAGTGCTTTCATCCTCTCCACTTAGCAACTTTCCTCCTCTTTACCTGCCAGTGACCTCACTTGACTTCCCCCTTCCCAGCTCCCCTTCAGGTTGGATTAGGAGCCTCCAGGCTTTCTCCACAATGGTATTTGTTACACTCTAGGCTAATGTTCAGGATACCCCCTGAGTATAACCTCCAATGGCTTTGTTTAGAATAAAGAAGTAATTAAAGTTGAATGAGGTCATGGGTTGAGGCCCTCTTAAGCTTCCTTGTAATAAAGACACCAGGGAGGCCTTCTTGCAGCAGGGAGGAAAGGCTGTGTGTGGGCTTAGAGAGAAGGCAGTCCAGCCAAGAGCTCTCTTTAGAACCAAGCAGGACATTGATCTCAAGCTCCCAGCTTCCATAACTGAGAAAATAAGTATCTGTTGTCTGAGCTACTCAGTCTATGGCATCTTGTTACGGCAGCCCGAGCCAACTAAGACAGTTTCTTCTGTCACCTTCTCTGTGCTGAGAGGTTTCAGAAGGCAGAGACCTTGTCTGTTTTGTTTATAGTACAGCTTAGTACAGAATTAGCACAGGGCCTGACACACCTGAGCTCAAATAAGTAGTACATCAGTATTGAAATTATCTTTTTATACATAGCCAAACGAACAGCACAGAATAAAAATGCATAGTTCATTCGGCCTGTGCAATTCATCCACTGATTCCTTCACATTATTCAGCTTGTCAACATTTATTGAGCTCCGGCTATGTACACAGCTAATGCTCAATACCCGTTAGTTTCCTTCATGCTAAAATGGATGTGGTGTCCACCTAACTTTGCCAGAACCCTAAAGGAAACCAATTATCTTGCCCTTTCCCTGGGTGCCTGATTGAACTCTGTGTGTCCGTCATAGCCACAGAAATATCACTAACTGGCAATGCCAGCAGGATTTGATCTGCAAAGCATTTAAAGTTTAGGGAGAAAGCTTTCTGCAAATGTCAACACTACCACTCGGTTCCCTGCAAACCAGCATTCTAATCAGCAGGGCTGCTGTTTCCAGCTCATTGAGCAATGACATGAAAAAGCTCCGACACAATCAATTCTCTAGAAGCAAAACACCAGCAGGCAGAAAGGAGGTGAGAGCAGTCACAGCTACCTACTACGTGCAAGGCTCCCGTTTCTTGCCTTTGATCCTTACTACACTGACAGTTGGAGAAACTGAGGCTCACAGGAGCCACACAGCTCCAGCTGAAACAAAGTGATGAGAGGCCAGGGTCTTCTCTTTAGCCTGTGCCTCTGAGTGGAGGGACTCAGCTGCTAGTTGGGAAAAGCAGATAGCTGTGCCCCTCCCACCTGGGACTCCAGTCTTCTCTTCGCCCTCTTCAGTTCCCATAAGAGGCCAGGTGTAGGGATATAATGCTTCTGGAAATTTTGAGCTGAAGGAGGTAAACATTTTCTTCTTTGAAGGGGGAGCTGTGAGGGTGTTTGCATGGTGAGTTCCTGGCACAGCACCTGGTAGACTTGCTGGGATTTCAAAATGAAGCTACTAATAGAAGTTATACACTGGGGACTTTCCAGAGAAATTGCTAGTTTTGAGCAACTTGGGCTGAGTGTCTTGAGGTGCTGTTGCAGGGTGTCCCAGCTGTCAGTGCACAGAGCGACCGAGGCCAGCCGCAGCTGCAGTGGAGAGCAGGGCTTGCCTCTGGGCTGGCTTTGTACAGGAAGCACTCCCATGGGAAAGCCAGGCAAAAGCGTACAACCAGGTGCTGAAGATGTAGAACCTGAGTTAGCTGTCAGTCTGTCCCTGGGTGTAAATCTAAAAACAGCTCATCTTGGACACAGGCAGGCAGTGGTATGCCAGAGCCTAACTCCTGATCCCTGGGCAGGGGTGGATAGGCTGGGGGGCAACAAATTCCTAATTTTGATGTCCAACTCTCGCTGAGACAGCGTAGCCCTCAGGGGTCAAGCTGCTTGCTCACTCACATTACCTGGCAAACTTATAAGTAGAAAAGTTCAGGAGAGATGGGTTATATTAGAGTCTATTGGGAAGGAGTGACATCATATGCTTTAAAGCTCTTCCTGTGATCCTACTACACTGCCAAAGTTCAAAACCCCAAGACAGCCGACCACCGCCCCCCCTCCGGTCACAACGATCAGTGGGAGCACCACCTAAAAGAGTTTTGCTCAGGCTCTCCCCACGAGATCCTGATTCAGTGGCCTGGGAGTCCATGTTTTTAATGAGCTTCCTGGTGGCGGTTATGGTTTGAAAACTTGATGAGCCACAACTATAATAAAATACCGCATTCTCATGTTATCATCATTATAATCACCACTTCTGACATGTGTTTTTATTTGTGTGTGCAAGATCTTGACTCATCCATCACAGGTTGTTTCATGTGGTGCAGGCAAATCATGGGGCTTTCCAAATGTGTGTCGCTGCAGATGTATGTGCTTTTTGCATTTTGTCACTTCTACCTGGTGTACCAAGTCAAGGGTGAGATGGAAACTTTGAAATAAAGGTAGAAATATAAATAATACTTTTCGTTTCACTTTCCTTTATAGACCTTAAGTCCTGTTGTTAGAAATACGAAGATGCGATTGATATGGAATTAAATTTCCTTCATCAAGTTTGGGTGTTTGGAGAGCTGAAGACTCAGAGCCAGACATGTTCAGGAGTAAGTCCCCTACCCTAGTCATTTTTTTCTTGAATTTTTTGGTTTCATTGCAAGTCTTGAGTAGCTAATTAAGCTGTGGGGCCTAAGTAGAGAACTACACAAGGTGTTTCCAGAAAAGTTGGTAAAGCTGTATGCTTTTATTTATGCATTCTCCAAAAAAAAAAAAAGGCATTTTTTGTGTATCTTCTGTTTTCCAGTCAATGTCACTGGACAGTCAATAAAAAACAACTCATGGTCACCATCTCAAAGACACCCCGGTTAGTGGAAAGAGGCGTAGCTGGGCAGGTGCAGTGCGGTCTGACAGCCTGTCCCCCAATCTAAGACACCCTCCCCTGTTGGAGGCACCGTTCATTTCTACTCCACCAAGAAATGCTGCATATTAAATCGTGACATGATGTGGATTGTAAGAGCCATTTTAATTTCAGATGTGCTGGTGTGCATGTGTGGCGGGAGGCAGGGAATATACATGTTAGAACTGATAAAATATGTTAGTGCTAAAAAAGCTTCACTCAGGACAGTTGGCAGAATAAACCAAAGGGGGTCGGAGCAGGGCTGGGGTGAGGGCCCTTGGGCAGCAAAGTGAGAGGTGAGTCTGGAGAGGGTAGCCAGGGCCAGATCGTGACTGGCCTTGTAAGTGACCTTGGCCCCCGTGTCCCCCTATAGCACTGCCTTTCAGTATCAAAAGGGCCCTGTGGAGCAATCCATTCTGTGGTTGTCCTACTAAGAAGCCATCCTGGCATGCGTGTTCTTCATCCTAACAGCAACGGGATGGCTGAGGGGTTTTAAGCGAGGAGAGTAACATCATCAGGTTTGCGAGTGTGTATGTGACTTGAGGGTTGTGGGGATTGTTCCATTAGATTTTTTTTTTTTTTTTGATGACAGAGTATGTTCATACAAGCCAAAATGTTAGAAGACAGAAAAGTGAAAACTTTGCCTTCCACCACTGCTCTCCTTCCTTCCACCCACTCCATTCTCCCCACTGACCCAATTTCCCTCCCCTAGGCCCAACGAATGTTATCAATTTCTTTCTCTAAGGCATATAAAACAGATTTTTGTCTTTTATATCCATCGTTTCCTTTCTACTCCTTGCTTTATTTCCATCTAATTTGCATACTTGCCTTATTCCTCTTGCCGTCTCTCCTTCAGTTGTAAGGGTTTATCTTCCCTTTTATTCTTTCAAACTTAAAACTACCTTCTAAGACTGGAGGTTGGAGGGTCCTCTTTGTTCTTGCACCTCTCTGCACTCTGCCCCCTCCTGCCGCTGCTCTACCGCCTCTTCCTCATCTCTGATGCGTGCGCTTTCCTCCAGAGGCAATTCCTTCACTGTGTTCTTAATTTTCTGGTTAGAATTTTTATCTGCTCGTAACATTTTTGGAAGTATCTTCTTTGCCTGCTATTTATTTTTTTATTCCCTCATTTTTTCTTATTAAATCTTTGTATAAATTTCTCACCATGGAAGCATTTGATTTTTGTTTTCCTTCCCCATAGAACCTCCTGTATGAAATTAGTGAAGGTTGTCTTCCAGGTAGGCTACATTTTCCTTGATAAAAATGCACTGAACCATGAATTCTCTCCAGCCAGTGTGGAGGCTTTTCCCAATGCAAACTCTCCTGCCCTGTTGCCACAGACATAGACCATGGGTCCTGTGGGTGGAGCCTCCCTTAATCCTGGTGGGGCAGAGCTCACTCCACCAGCACATGTAGCTGTTTCCCGCTGCTGCAGTCGGGGGCTCTCTGGCCTGCATATCCAGGTGTGCCCTGCACCTTCTGGGTGAAGGTTTGCAGTTTGCAGGCTGTTCCTGCCTACAGTGTGATGTCCTAAGTCCACACCTCTTACGAGTGTCTCTGCTGAGGACCCATTGTTTTTGGCAACTCTCCCTCCTATTTTGTGTTTCAGTTTCTCTGTTTTCACTGAAAATGGAGTTTGTGTTTTGATTCTTCAATTCTGTTTGCTTTTGGGTTATTTCCAGTAAAAAGGAGGGCTGTTACCTTCATGCTATCTTCAAATCAGAAGTTCTCAGATTGGAAAGATCATGTTGGCTGAGGCATAGAGAACAGACTGGGGATAGAAAGATCAGAAGTTGGTAGACCAATTAGGAGATGCTCCTGTACTGGGGAGTTGGTGGAAAGTGGAGAAGAGGGAGGAAAGTGGATCCCTGACATACAGGTATGTGGGTTCCTATGAGCTGCCCCCTCATGGACAACTGTGACCTATTTGCTATCTGCAAACCACAGCAGAGCTTTCCCTGTCTACCTACGGATTATGGCCCGTAGAACGAGGCAGGCCGGGGAACGCCTCGGCCACTGTTGACCTGATTACGTGACTATCTCCATGGTAATCTCGGATAACTCTGCCTGTGATAACATCATGCTTTGCTAACGCAAATGTCTCTTGGCATATGGTCGTGATGTCCCCTTCCCTGGTAGGACTTAGTCCCCCATTCCTATCCCATCCTCCGGCTTTTATTCCTCATAACGTCACATGATCAGCTTTTACTAGACTGTGTGCTTTCAATAAATGGCACATGAACTTCTGCTCAAATAGCAGGGTCTTGCCTTGCAAACCTGTTCCATGACTGCAGTGTCCCTCATCGTTTTCCACAAAGCGGCAACAAAATTCCTGTTGCAACACAGATAGACCTGATGACTGTTGTGAATGATTAGATATTTGAGTGGGGGGTGTGGATTGTGGATGGGGTAGATGGGCTATCTCAGGGCTAGCTGGGGGAAGCTACTTGTGATGTAACTTGGAGGTGGGTTTCTAGTCCTGTCTTCAATTTCCTGGCAAGTAATGTGTCTCAGTTGAGGCTGGGCCCTCTGGAAAGCACAGAATTGTCCCAAAGGGGCAATGAGCTTGCCGCCACCTCCGTGGGAGGTCTCTGCAGCTATCCCAGTGAAAATCTTGACCAAGACCATCAGAAACTGAGTTTACTCAAAGTTCTGACTTATTCACCCTGTCTCCCCAATGAGGATGCCTGAAATTAAGGTAATTTCTTCCAGAAAGAAAGCAACAACTGGGCACAAAATGCTGCATGAAACTGTTGATGTCCCAGTGTTTTTTTGCCAAGCCCTGACTAAGGACAAAATTCCTAACTCTTAATGGGGGAGAGAGTGAACCCCTCCACCCAGAAAGGCCTCTCGGGTATCTAAAGCACAAGCATTGTATTGGAACAGGGAGTTTTGTCTCTTCTAGGATTCTCCGTGTGTGTGTGTGTGTGTGTGTGTGTGTGTGTGTGTGTGT
>PVIJ01010280.1:0-34014 GCA_004024925.1 Scalopus aquaticus | reverse complement strand
ATTCCTGCCCAGCAATACAGCTGTCTGCTGTGTCCAAGATGAGTCGTCTTCGGTTCTACTCCTCGGGGCCAGATCACGTCTGCCGACACATCACCCAGGTAGTGTGTGTTTTGCACTTGTTTTTTGTATCCTTTTACCTTGGTCCTCCTGGGAGCATGTTTCTTGACCCTGTGACATGGGTACTGCAGGTCTGGCAGCAATGCCTTGTGTACAAATCCTTGGTTACCTGGGAGACAGTTCCAACCTAATGTAAACTGGACCCTATTGGTGATTTCTTTGGAAAGAATTAGCATTAGCAATTTCATTGGAAAGTCCCCAGAATTTCCTAAGCTAGTTATTAGGGCTCTTGAGGATTTAGCAAGAATAATCCTGGATTGTTGACTTTCTGCTCCTAAAAATCCCAGGCTGTGTGTTACAAGGAAATGTTATATAATCACTTAAAATGGCACTTATATAAGACAGGGTGTATGAGGAGTCTAAAAAATTGAGGGAATACTTATCATATGGCAAAAAAGCAGGATACAAAACTGTATAATTTTAAAAGTGTTAAAAATATGTGTGATAGAGTGAAAACAGACTTATCACCTTCCCCTCCCTGCTCCTGCATACCCACCCTTCTCTCTCTTCTAAACAATTAAAACAACATGCTTTTTTGTCATGTTCATGAAGGATGTCTTGTCATCTAACTTTGACAGAAAGGAGGTAAATGTTCCCCTAATAAAGTTCGGGTCTCAGAAAACAGTTACAAGGCTGGTAATAGGAACATATTAATGTCTTGTGTGGGTCAAATATTTGTGTGGTTGTATTTTTTCCTGAAAGACATTAGTCTTTGGCTGGTGAGATACGTTTTATTTTTGATGCGCTGTTGGGTAAAACAGCTATAGTTTCAGTGGAAGACCCACCCTTGCACCCCAGAGAACAGTGCTCCCCCTTCCCTATACCCTGCTTCCCAGGGAAATCTGCCTTCCCCTCTGCCAGAACAGGAGAGAAAAGATGCAGTCATTTAAAGCCAGCGATTGGGGATGTGGGAGGCACAAGAAGTGACCCAAGGGTTCCTTGTTTGTTTCAGGAAGAGAGGTCATTCCCAGGACAGGAGGGGCTGGATTTCTGAGGAGAAAGAACTGAAGGGGGGGGGGAGGGGGGGGCACAGATCCAAGCAGGAGACCTTGAGAAGTTCCCAGGACGTCAAGAGATACCTGCTCCACCTCTCTGCCCCCACCAAATTGGACTGCAGTTTGCGGGACTTGAAGACAGTCTTCTCATTCTATACAGAACTGAAACCTTCCCTTTGGTTTCAGGGTCACTGAAGAGAAAGTTTCTTCAGCCTCCTCCCTCATGAGTGAACATCACCCTCACTGAGGCCACTGGGCCTGGAGAACATTCACCTGCTGGGAAACCTGGAGGTAGTAAGTTGATGTCCTGATACCCCTTCCCCAGAAGACCCCAGGAAGAACTCCCTCACAAGAGATATAAATATATATGCATAGAAAAAAGACTAGAAGGAAATAGGTTAAAACGTTAACCACTCTTCCCTCTAGATAGCTGGATCATGGGCACCACGTTTTCCTGCTTCTTTAACCTTTTCTGAATTTGTCAATTTTTTTTCTAGTAAAAGGTATGTGCTAATTTTATAATTAAGAAGGGGACATATTCTATGACCTTTTGTCCAGGGAGGCCTTAAGGCTGGACGTTTCAGAGTAAGAGAACCAAGGCAGATTTATGGGCGTCGGGGACACAGTGGCTATCAGCCTGTCAGACTGGAAGGGACCTTGAAAGATCATCCAGTCCACCCCTCTGAGTCTGAGATGATGTACCTGAACAAGACATTCTTTGAATCTACAAACTGCTCCTTACTCCCCTCACCCTTCTGCTGGGTTGGAAGTAGAAGTCTGTGGGAGGTTTTATCCTGAATTATCTAGGTGGGCTTAGTGACTTCACAGGGTCTTTATAAGATGGACCCAGGAGGCTCAGACAGAGAGAAGATGGAAAGAGGGAAACAGAGGTCAGAGAAGAGAGAGGATGCTTGCTGCTGCTTTTGAAGATAGAAGAAGGGCTACCAGCTGCAGTGGTCTCTAGAAGCTGGGAAAGGCAAGGAAACGTGTTCTCCTACAATCTCCAGGAGGAAGCAGCCCTGCTGACCCATTTCGGACTTCTACCCACCTCAGACCAAGGCAATAAACCTGAATTTTTCTAAGCCACTAGGTTTGTGGTAATTTGTTCCCATAGCAATAAAAAATAAATACAGCCCTCTTTCTTCCCTGTAGGGACTGCAGGGAGTGGTCCTTTGAGCTACCTCTAGAAACAAGAAATGCCAACATTGCTTTGAATGCAAGCAACAAACAACAGGGGGAGTGCCTCTGTAATACCTGAAGTTGACCAAGCACCAATTTCTTTAAATTGTCCAGTTCAATAAGAAAAAGGCCCAAAACCAGGTTTTTAAAATGGAAAAACAGGTGGAGGGCTTTGTGCTACCATGGAAAGATCTTTTCAGGTATGTCCCTGAATAAAGGAGAACAAACATTAGAACATCCACAGGGTGTGGAATGATTCCATTTGTGTCAAAAATAAAGTAGACCTCTGAGATTATACGTGTTCCTTTTTACTGGAAGGAATCATGAGAAAATATTAACAAAGATAGCCTGTGGGAGGAGGATGGAGGGAAATGGTATATAAGTTTTTAATTTGCATGCTGTTTGAATTTTCTAAGCTTACATCTAGATTGTTTTTGTTTTAATTTCAGCAAAGGCTAATCTGATCCAGGGAGGTTGGACTCACTTTTGACTTTCTTCTTGGAACCTCTCTGTATTTGAAAAAAAAGTTTCAACCAGCATGAAACAAAAAAAAAGAAAAGCGGACTACAATAGGGAGATGCCTGGCAGAGAAGCTATCATGGTATATATATTTTATTATATTGAATATCTATATATAAGTATAAATTTTATATATACGTATGTATGCATAATTTTCTTGCTGTAAGAAGTTCACACACTGAGCTGTTCTGTAAGGCTCAACTACTTAGGCTTCTCATTGCGGGCGAGCCAAAGAGGCATGATAAATCCCCAGTCCCTCCTGCTCCCTATCTGTGACATAGGTCAACAGGACCCTGAGATCTAAACAGGATTATGTCAGCAGCCCTAAGGCTATGGGGAGAACAGATTTGCATTTGGGGCCCACTTCCTCCTCTTACCCATCATTCCACCTCCAGCCAGTCAGGGGGCTTCTCTGGACCGTTGTCTCATCATCTGCAGAAACGAGGATGAAGGATGTTGCCAGGGTGACTGGAAGGTTTAAATAAGATAATACTTGTGAGGCGCCCAGGCAGGAACACAACAGACGGGGTTTTCTTCCCCTTCCTTACCTTTCTCTCTAAGCCCATCAGGGCTAAAGGAGGCCTTTGTTCATCAGGAGAGGGAAGAGCCAGCCTTTGTCTGAGAGAGGACAGAGACCCCATAGAGAGAGGCCGAGTCACGCAGCCATGTGTCTATTTCCACGTCTGTGGGTTTGCCGTCTCTGCCAAGTCACAGAAGGTTAATAAAGCTTGTGAGTGCTCTGCAGCCAAATGGGCACATTCCCCTCTCCCTCACACACATTTTCATGTCACTGCGGCAGCTGAGTGCTAGGTGTCGTTAGCCCACACACCACCCCGGTGACCAGGGTGGGGGAGGAACAAGCACACTTTATTCCCAGGGCCCCTGCTGCTATGTGCTAGTTTTCTAGTGAATTCGAACAAGAAATGGAGCAATTCAACTCTTAGCAGCTAACAGACTGAGCTGAGCTGAAGGAAAACACTGAACTCTTGGAATCCAGAATCTGGAGGTCCGCAGAGTCTTTAGGAATCCTTGGCCATCATGGCCGCCTCACACCAGAAGCCTCTCTGCAGCCCCCTGTCGGTGGTGGGCAGCCCTCTGCCAGATGCAGGGCGGAAAAGGAGGGTCAAGTTCTTCGAAGTTAGCACCTTCAGTCACAGGCATCTCCTGCCCCGGAGGCCTTCAGGGATGTTGATGTTTCCGCTCAAGAATTCCCTTGTTCTTCTCTTGCCCACTTATTCATTTCTTCAACCCACGTATTTTGTTGGAAATCTTTAAGCACTTTAAGCACAATCTTCAGGCACTGTGCTGGACTCTATCCATGCAGCAGGATGCTGTGGTGGCTGAGAGAGCCGAGCGGAGATCCTGCAGCATGGCGGGGGGCAGGGGGAGGCCTTGGGGAAGAGAAAAAACCCAGGGTCACCAGTACTTCCCGAGCACCTAGCTAGAACTGCGAGCAGGGCTGCAAAGAGGTGGATGGATTCCAGAGAGGGATTTATGACCTGTGACTTGGCTTCAATTTGAGGGCAGTGAGGAGAGGCAGGAGTCCAGGACGAGCAAGTTTCCAGCCCAGTGATGTCAAGAACACACGAAGGGAAGCGGGACTGGAGCCAGGTGGTTTGGGCAGTGACAGTGAATTGGGTCTTCGATATGTTGAGTGCCAGGCTCCAGCAGCACCTCCAAGCGGACCAGCAAGCAGGCAGTTTCAAGACACAGACACAACCTCCAGACTGGTGATGTGGATTTAGGATTCTCAGAACATCCCATCCTAAAGGATGGGAAATTAGAGGGGACCTGAAATCTAAGGGGGCGCTCATAGAAAGTTAGGCGGATACATGGGATGGTGATGTCATAACTGCCACATATATGTACCCCAATTTGGGGGGCTTTGAGAAGCCACCCTTCCTCCTCTGTCTTTCATGTCACTTGAATGAAGGCAGTGGGTCCGCAGGCGATAGTGTCCCTTCTTTCACTTGCCTGGTTAGGTATAGTTGTGCAAACCCTCACCACCAAAGGGGGGCATGAATGTGAGTGAGGAGAAGAAGGGAGGCTGTTCTGGGATAGAGAAATCCTTCAATCAGAAGAGATGCCTCCTTGACTTGTAGGAGTAAGGAAAGGATGTGAGGTCCGGGACCAAAGCAGAGTTGCCATTATGAGGGAAAGGCCTGGAGATGCTGGAGATCCTCAAACTGAGGACAGGAGAAGAAGCCTAAATTATAGATGGCAGAAAAGAGAAAAACCAGAACTTAGATGACATTGTTTGAGCTACTAGATCAAGCTTTGTCTGAAGCCAGACCTACCTTAGGTTTCTCAGTTATGCAAGTTGATCAGTTATGCAAATATGAGTGTATTTGAACTCATCATTTATTTGTTTGCTTGCAACAGAGTCCTAAATAATGCACAAGTCAAAGAAGAGACTTCCTCTGAAAAAGAGACTTCCTCAGGTCAGTGGGACATGGGATGGGAGGGGAGGTGTCAGGATTTTGCAACTTTGACACTTCCGTGTCCCTGAATTACTGCCACCTACAGAACTACATTGGTAGATTTTCTATTTTGCAATCTCTTTACAGGTTTCCCCCCCTCCACCCCTCTTCTGCTGTATCACTTCCATGACAGTACAAGTAACATAGATTCTAAAGTTGCTTACTCGCTAAAAACAAAACTTTAGAAAACAGGTTAGATTCCCCTCTTCCTTATGTTGCTGCCCAGACACGGGAGTGCCATCCCCTGAACCGCAGTCAGTGGGGTATAATGGCATGTCCTGGGGTCTGCCCCACTGACATCCAGTGGGCTCTCTAAAATGCACATCCCTGCTCAAAAACACAGGTGCACAGGTCATGTGCCTCATAACAAGGTGTCGTCACTGATGGGCCAAGATACAGCAATGGTTCCTCCACAGCCCAGCTGTGTGCAGTCTTTACCATTGAGTTCGTGTGAGTCACACTCTGTGATGCTCACACCATCATAAGAGCACTTGAGGATGCATTTCTCAGAGCACCACCGGGCTGGGTTTCCCACGGCCAGAGGCAACTGCAGCCCTCAGCATGGTGGGTGATGACATGCGTTCTCTAGATCTGAGGTCGCTTTCCTGCTTACGTACCTGCCCGCCAGCCTGGTGCTGGACCAACCACTTGCTCAAATGACTTGAGAGTACCAGGTCCTTCTATGCCTTGGGCTTGCCCTCCCCTGCTCTGTGTTTGGAGAGGTGGGGGTGCTCACTGCTGCTCTCCACTGCCAGCCACTCTAGCAAACGCTGCCCTTGGACTACCTTGTTCAGTCCTCACAACTTCCCACAAGTAGGCTGTTCCCCCTTAGGCCATCCCTCCCTGTTCACTCAGCCTCAACCACTCAGACATGGGGGAAGATGCCAGAAAAACAGATCTGGAATCGTGGTTGAGGGCAACCACTGGAGTTAGGAATAGATGGTGCACAAATGAGGAAGGTCAGTGAAATATATGAGAACTCAGAGTACAGGAAACATGAAGTGGGGAGAACAGGAGAGGAACTAGGGTGGTGGGGGTGGCAAACTGCCTTTGTTGATGTTCAGGTCTCTTCCCACTCAAGCAGGGGCCATGATGATTTACAGAATCCACATGATTCAGGCTAGAACCTCTGGTCTGTGTTCCACCCTGGGTGATGGTTATGTCCGGATTCCCTGCCTGAAAGACTGGAGACTAGGCCATCTGTGTGACAAGCACCCTCCTTGGTGTCCTCCCCTTCAGGGACCCCCAGGGTGCCCTTCCCACCTGCTTAGCCCACCCCTTTTCTGGTTGGAAGAATCTCCCAATTCTCTATTGCAGTTGCTTCAGTCTCACCTGCGCCAAGCCCTCTCTCTCGCAGACAATGCAGCAAAATTCCCTTGAAAACACTTTTCACAAAACAAAAGCCAGGAAAGGGAGGGATATCTCTGGGTGCCTGGCAACCGGAGCCTGTGGCTGCTCCCCCAGCAATGTAAAGGCCTCTGGGAACAGAGCTCACGAGGCTGGGCTTCCTGGGGGGGGGGGGGTTGCCATGGGGAGGGGGTGCCAGGCAAGCACAGATGCCTCCACAAGCCCCTGCCGGGTTGTCGTGTGTGTTCCCTGGATGAAGGGCTGTCTCTGCTACTTGCCACTTGAGTGCAAGCTGCATGAAGGCAGGATTTTTGTGTCTGTTTTGTTTGCTTTGACCTGGCCAGGGTCTAGCACACAGTGGTGTTCAGTATGTATTTATGGAAGGAAGGGAGAGAGGGAAGAGAGGAGGAGCTCTTCATTCATTCAGCTGGCATGCTAATGAGCACCTACAGGCCGTTCTCTCACATGAGGAACCTACCTTCAAAAGTTCTACATGTCCCTTACTATCCAGTAGGCAAACCCAGGACACCTGCCATGCCAAAGTCAGGAGACCAGGGGGTGAAGGAGATAGTCCTGTCCAAAGAGGGGGTCACATTTCCCCCAAAACCTTCTGACCCCTGGTTTTTCCTTCTTATCTCTCTCATGCCCCTGGGTTTGGGGCACCCTCTCTCTGGAAGTGGGGGAGGGTGCATTAACACCTCAGTCCCATGTGGAGGTGTCCTGACCCTGGGTGCGCCCATTGTCCTTGCTCCTCGCTCAGAGGGGTACAGCAGCACCCTACCACACGCTAGTGCCCAGAGGAGGAGGAAGTCAAACTCTGCCCCAGCTCCTGTCCCTGCTGGGAAACTCCAGATCTTTGCTCCTGCCTCTCTTCTGTGTCTCTTCATTTGTATTTCCATCTCTCCCAAACGAAAGAAAACTGAAAGGGGAAGGGAAATGTAGCCTCAATGAGGAGGCTTCCTCTCTAGGACTGCCCAGATCCAGAGATGGAAGGAAGCAATTCAGTGTTAAATACACAGGGCTTCATTGTCCCGTCTCCCACTGGCCCTCAGAAATATGTGAATCTCAAAAATGGAGCTTGGGCATCTGATAAAAAACTTCTATACAGAATACATAAAGAGCATCTATACAGAATATACAAACCACTAAGGCAAAAACCTAGAACAGCCACTCCACAAAGGTTCCAAATGGCCAATAAGCACATGGCAAGATGTGTACCCTCACTAGCCATCAGGGATTCAGTTAGAAATACTCCAGAGCCAGAGTGGCTGAAATGAAAAAGGTGGATGATATCAGATGTCGGTGAGGCTGTGGGGCTGCTGGAACTCTCATGCACTGCCAATGGAAGGGTAAATTGGCACAGCCCCTTTGGAAAGTTCAGAGGTGTCCCAGAAGCTGAACACATTCATATCTACCCCAGATAGCCAGAGCCTTGGTATAAATCTAACAGAAACTGCTTATAAATGTACCAAAGTCAGCATAAGAATGTTCGTAATAGAGATATTTGTAATAGTGGCAAACCGGAAACTCCCCAAGCACCCCTTAGCAGTGAGTGGATGGTAATTTGCCATTCATTGGAGCCCACAAACACAGTGCAGGATGAAAGAAGCCAGACACTGTGTTATCCCTTTAAAGTTCAAAAACAAGCCAGCCTTGCATCTGTGGCCTTAGAAGCCAGGGCAGTGCTTGCCTTTGGGAGGGAGGGGCCCACAAAGGGAAAATTCTGTTTCCTGATCCAGGTGATGGCTACAGGCTATGTTCCCTATGCAATGATTTGAGTTGTACATGATTTGTGAGGTTTTATCCTTCTGTGTGCATGATATTATCTTAACAAATAAAGCCTTCTGAAGCTTCTCACGCAGAACCTGAGAGCTGACATACCATAGGGTCTTTGCAGTTCCCCTCCCATCCCTTGGCAAAATCTTCTTAGCTTGGATGGCTCCACCCTGGACTTGACTCATTTGGTGAAATAAAGCTGTCCGTAAGACTCAGGCATCCTCTCTTCCAGGAAGCCCACCGTGATCATACTCCTTTCCTAGGAAAAGTGAACCCCCGTTCTTCTGAGCCCTGTCCAAGGACCCTATCACCCACCTCTTAGAAACCTCTTGTTGCCCTGTCTATCGGCCTGTGTCTCCCACAGGAAGCTGTTTGAGGTGAGAGCCTTACCCACCCCTGTACAACAGCATCCATTCTGATGGCCACCGTGGGGTGAGTGTCTCCATCTCACATGGCACTGTGCTGCACGCTTGCCTGAGTGAATTCACTTTAATTCTAACAAGCCTGTGGGGTGAGAGTAGATCCTTTTTAAAATAGAGGGACCCTTGTCTACAATTACACGTTCACCAAATCTCAGAGTTAGTACACAAGTGGGAGCCTGAAGCCTGGAGTCCTCTGGAAATGGTGGTTAGGAGAGGAGATAGGGAAAGGAAGGGGCAGGGGAAGGGAGGAGGGAGGAAAGAGAGGAAGGGAGGGAGGGGAAGAGAGGAGGAAAGAGGGCACCACCCTGAGGGTCTGTCCATGGAGACCAGTCTCCTACTGGGGAAGGGACTCCCTAAGCTGGGAGCCTGCTGGGTGGGAGGGGGCAGCTTCTAGTCCCCCCTACCCCTGCTGTGTCTCTGTCCCAGGACCCCTCAACCCCCAGGATTCAAGGCTGTCAGTAAGCCCCCGCCCCCACCCCCCCAGGGCCAGAACTGGAGCAGGGACAGGGCTAGTCCACAGTTTTAATCCTGATGTTTCCTTTCTTTCTGCCTCCAGTTGCTCCCTTTGAAGACCTGCCTCAGGGTTCATGTTGCAGCATCAAACAGGGATGGAAGATGCATATCCTGTTAGCAGTGGGAGCCTCTAAAGCAGCTTGAGTCCCTTAGGGGGGCTGGCACACAGACGTCTGGCCTGAGCGCAAGCACAAGGAGGGGCAGGGGCTTCTAGGCTGGCCCGGGAGCAGCAGACAGACACACAGACCTTCACACAGCCGTGCCTGGGAGCGCCAGCCACGGCGGCGGGGCGTGCTTGGACCCACTGTGCATCCGGCGCCTAGTACTCAGGTGAGCCGAGCAGGCTCGTGGAGAGAAGCACACCCACATACACAGTCATGCCGGAGACACACCAGAGGTTTCTGGCAAGGCACGCAACTTTGTTACATTGCAGCATCCTGCAATGAAAGTCTACTGATGTCTGAAATGTCTCTGCTAATTGTCCCTCTCCCCTTCACCTTCTTCCTCACCACAGCCCTAGACCCTTGACAAGAGCAACAGTCTCTTGACTGAATCACTGCCCTTGTTCTGTCCCACCCTCAGTCCATCACACACCCCTAGCGGGGCCTGTCTGGGATCTCCCCACATCACTCCTCGCTTAAAACCCTTCAGAGGCCTCCTCTTCACTATAGCAAAAGTTCAAATCACTTGGCATCCCTATAAGGCCATTTGCCATTTGGGTTCAGCAGGGTCCTCAGCCCCTAGCCTGGCCCCCTTTCCCTTAGTGCCCCCAAGGAAGGGTAGTAGACAAAGCCGCCCTGCCCCCAACCTCTTTTACTCGTGTTAGGGGCACCATGAGGGTCTCCAGCCCTCACCCCATTTCCTTTGCTAAGTTGGCAATCATGCATCCTTCAAGGTTCAGCTCAGCCACACTGGCATTCTAGGCCCTGCTGTTGGCCTACCCCTTGCCCTCACAGTCCTTTCTTTCTTGGGTCCTGGCTGCCATCCTCCTCACTGTGTGCACCTCAGCTTCTCCCTCTGACGCAAGCGTGTCTAGCCCCTGCTGGGTTGAACACACTTCTGGGTGTGAATGGATAACGAATTTGCCCACACATGATGAGGCTGATGGAGGAGATATAACACAAAATAAGATAAGAATTAGACCCACACAAGAAAGTGGGGGTACAAGAAATCAACAGAACCATTAGCACAATCCCTAGGCACCAGCACCTGAGTTACAAAGCATAGGTAGGAGCAAGACTGCAGTCTAGGGGCAAAGATATGGAGATTGAGCCCATTGTAGAATCTCCGGGTCTCTTTTCTAATTCTAGCTAGCCAGCAGACAGCCAGCCAGATGAGCCTCTCCCAACTGAAAGGCTATATGAGTGCCATCCGTGCAAGAATTCAAGGCAGCCATTTCTCTGCTCACCTGTGCCTATGCAGGTGCTTTCCTTTACCAGCTCTGTCACTCTGCAGGGCAGCAGCCTGCCTGTCTGCCTGTGACCAGCACCACGCAGGCCTCTCTTAGCAAACTTGCCCCCTCAGTGGGGCAGCTCTTTCTGCCCACTTGTGCCTGTACAAGTGTCCTTTACTTCCTTGTCCTAATATACCTGTTCTTTAAGTATAAGGGAGTCTCTGTCTCATGGAGAAACTTGTCACGTGCCGCCGAAGGGAGCTCTGGTGAAACCTTTCCCAGAGTGAACCCAAGGACCCCACTCCGCTCTCAAATCCGTCGACTCTAAAAATGACATCAAGGTCACATTCAGTGACTACTCCTGGCCAGGGTCACTTGGTATGCAGGTGACCCCACGTAGATCATAGGGCATACTGATGCCTTCTGCCCAGTTTGTGATTTGGAACTCAACTGAGTGGCTCACACTTGGTGGCCAGTGTGGTTCCACTGACGTTTCAGTCCCCCTCATTGCCTTCTAGAGCTGACTCACTAAAGTTCTGGTGTTGGACTGATCGACAACATGGCTTCTTTGGGTGTTTCCAGTGTGAGACTTCTGAGCTGAGTGCTGGTTCTTCTCCCTCCCTGCCTTCCCCAAGCCTGGAAGCGAGAGCCAGCAGCACTGCTATGTTCCTCCTCCCTGTCCCCAGGCGCAACAGTTGCTGCTGTTGGACTTCTGTGACCCAGGGGAGCTGGGGCCTGGGGAGACAGGAACAGCTGGGCCTTTCTGCTCCAAAAAGCAGAGGCATTGCTGCCAGGCCCCCAGCAGCTGCAGCACCCCCAGAACACTGCACATGTGGCTGGGGTTCCCATGGCAACAGCTGTGGGGACGGGCTATTCCTACTTCACCATAGCAACTCCAGGACTGGAGGGGGGACCCGGAAAGTGTGGCACGTTTGTGTACAAACACTTCGAGTCTCAACCTTCACAGTAGCAGGTGAGGGACGAGCTATTATTGTCCTCATTTTACTGACAAGGAAATTGAAATCCAAAGACATAAGTTTCTAGCCCAAATCCACACACTGAGGAACAGAGAACTGGTCTGCACCCACATCAGCTTACACTGGTGCAGTCAGGGTGGTGGGCACCACAGGGACCCTGGTGGCAAGCGACAGGAGCCACCTCCCACTGTTGAAAACAATAAGGAATAAAGGACTGTGGTTGGTGCAGCCCCAGCAGCAAAGGAAAAGTGAGCTGCCTAGCTGGGAAGGGCAAGCAGCAGCGCAGTCCTGAGGCCGGGGGGAGCAGGAGTGGACAGCCATTTCTTCAGCACGAGTACACTTCTGTTTTCAACCTTTATTTAGGATTTGGGTTCAGGGGGCCTGGGGCCTGTCAGCTGGGAGAGAGCAGAGGCTGTGATTGACTGTCATACCCAAACTGCATCTAATGGGGTAGGGAATGGTTCCCAGGAAAACATGGGTACCATCTCCAGAAGTAAGGGCTATGAATGCCAGGCAGGCAAAACCCAAACTCACCTCACTATTGCAAGCTGCAGTGGAGACAGGTGGGTGAGTGGCTAGGGGGGTGAGGAAGGAAATGAGATGCCCGGGGCTGCTACCTGGAAGGCAGAGCCACCAAGGAGGCAGTGGCAGTTAGGAGATGGGCAACAGAGGATGGAGCTGTGCCCTGACAGTCTTCATTGCCATGGCACCAAAATGCACCCATGTCTCCATGTCTCTCACACACCCTCCTTTTCTCTTTGGCTTTTCCCCCAGTATTTCCTGGGTCACAGAGAATTATTCAGCATTAGCCCAGGTTGCTAGAAAGAGCCCCAGTTACTATCTACCCTTCTCTGGTTGACTTACTCTGTTCATTATTTATTGCCTGCCTCTCCTGTCCTACCTAGGACCTAAGATTCAGGAGGGCAGAGCTTTCCCCTTGCTCTGCTCTATCCTTAATACTTTAAAGAGCCTGGCACATGGTAGGGATTCAACAAATATTGATATCTGAGTGGGTGAGAAGTACTGAGGACTCCAGTGTAGCTGGGATGTGATGGCAAACTCAAAGGGGGTTCTGACCTGCTGGAGCCTACTGAGGCAGACACAGCAGCAAAAGTATCTACCAAAAGAATAAAACTAAAATGATGAAAACTTATGTGCTTTGAAGGACGCAAGTGGTTTCTTTAAAGAGGTACTAAGAAGGTGGGAAACTATTTAAGGCGTGGCAGTCATCGAAGGACAGAGACCTGAAGGGCGTGAAGGGGCTGAGCATGAAAGTGTGTGAGGGAAAGTGCTTCCAAGCAGAGGCAAGAACACGGGCTAATGCCCCAGACACCCGGAGCGGGATGGCCAGGGCGGCTGGAGTGAGCAAGGGCTGGGGGGTGCAGGCTGAGGATGGAGAGCGTGCCTGGCGCCACCCACCTGCGGCCTCACAGGCGCTAGCACAGGGTGTGGGTTGAAATCTGGGCATATTGGAAAGCTGCTAAGGGGCTGTTAACATAGTGCCCAACCCTGTTTATGAGTCAAGCTGATACCTCTGGTGTCTGGGTGAAGAACCCACTAAATCAGGGAGCAGGGGCCAGTCAGCAGGCAAATGTGCTAGTCCAGAAGGGGCTGAGCACTGGGGGCCAGGGCGGGAGGACAGTGGGACACCTTCTGATCGCCTCTCAGTTCAGCCAGGTGCCACTGTTAGGCTGGATGGTCCCAGCCCTCCCCAGATGGCTGGTCCCACTGGCGATCCCACTGGGCCCCATGCCTAAGTGATGGGTAACGAATAGCCTTGGAACTGAAGGCTCCGAGCCATGTGGCCAATGCACCGCTCCAAGGAGGACTTGGAGCCAGGAGTTCATTTAAAGAAAGGAGTGGAGGAGCTCGATATCACTTCCTCCACTGCTCAATTAGTGGAGAGGGCTGTGGGGAGCTGGAGTTTTAAAGATCCCCTTAATCATCTTCTGTCTGCCTGGCAGTAGGCAGGAGTGTGCCAGGGATAATTGCACCTACCCATTAACAAATGCAATTAAGGCACTGGGGCCTCCAGCACCCCCTTCTCCAATTAGACAACAGACGAAGGCCCATGGGGGTGGCCTTTGAGATGAATCACTTGAAGCTGAAAACTTGGAGGCTGGAAGTCTGGACGCAGAGGCGATTAGAGTCGATAAAATCATGATGAGGAAGGAGAGACTGATTCAATCCCAGCCCGAGGTCCTCCCTGCAGCCTTCCTGCAGCAGGGCGGACATTCTTTACGACCAGTTCAAAGTTCTGCCTCCTGCACAGGAGATTCAATACCTGGAACCCACTGACCAGCACCTCCTGCCAGCTCCTGCCAGCTGCTTCCTCTTTGCCAAGGACACACCCACAGAGTCTTTAGATACCAGTGAATCTTAGATCATTAATTTTGTGGGAAACGAGGCTGCGTGGTGTGTGCGTTGGCAGGGCGGGTGCTGGTAAGGCTATCCTGCGAAGGGGAGGGAAGTGGAGGGAAGGGGACTTCCTTTCTCCGGCATCTCCAATACGCCAGGCCTCACACAGCAGCCATGATCTCTTTGTTAGAAGTAGGAACAGAAGCTTCGGGAGTTCAAGTGCTTTGTCTAAGATCACAGAACTGCTAGATAGTGGAGCCAGGATTTGAACCCTGGCCTATCTGACTTCCAAGTCTTTGCTCACTCCACTATGCCTAGAACCCTCTTTGAAATCCCAACTGCCAAATCCCCTGGGGCCCCTTGATGCCCCCATGGCGGTGGACAAAGGGGGACATTTCAGATGCTCTTTCGAACTTTCTCCCCACTCCTCCCTACCCTGACTGGATCTCTGAACTTCTGAAAGGGGTTTCTGTGGGTCCTGATGTGGCCGGAGGCAGGACTTGGCAGGTTGGTGAGTTCTGAGCTGCCAACCGGCATGCTCATCTGCGAGAAGAAAAAGGAAATGAGATCCCTCCTTGCTTAGCTGTCTCTCCCTGCTGTCTCTGTGTCTCGCCGATTACAAACGGTATGAATCAGGCACGTGCACCTCATCATTTTCATTTAGCATCTGCACAGTGCTGAAATGTGTAATCAAAAAGCTGCACAATTGGAGTTTGCAAGAAGAGACCTGACTGCACTTGAACATCACAACCGACAGGGCCCAGAAAGAGGCTACAGCCTCTGCACAGGGCCCCAGCTGCGGTACAGGGAGTGCCCAAGGGAGCTCAGGGGGTGAGTAATGTGTTACCTAGTCCCCTATTCCCTCATCATATTTCCCTGGGAACTTGGTTTAGGTTATAGTCTTGTGTTGTTTTTTTCTCTCTGGCTTTTGTGAGGAGCTGGATTCACAGAGCAACAGAAGTTGCCAGGTTGAAATGATGTCAACAGGAGAGGCTCCTGCCTGGCACCTTCTTTGAGACGTTCTCACCAGGACACCTGCCACATTCCGTGGCCTTGATTCTCTGAGTTCCGGACTCTGAGCTAGGGCTGCCTTCTTCACTCTGATTCCAGGGACGCTCTGATAAGGGGGCAGGGGCGGGGATGAGGTGGAGGCCGCCCTGTTGAGGAAGCTCATCTCCTAATAGTGACCAGGCGCGTATTTAGCTGCCAGAGGCGGGGGTCCTGCACCCTGCACAATCCCTAGGACTTTGCTGGGCATTTAGGGTAGCAATCCCCTCCCTGCCCTTCCCTTCTCAACATTCATCAAATGTCTGTTCTGAGTCTGGCCAAGTGCCAGGGCCTGGGGACCGAGTGATAACAAGCCGGCGCCCTGTCCAGTCAGAGACTTAGGTAAGGAACACACGATAATAAATAAAACCTGAGACTTTTTCAGCAGAAGCCAGGGCGAAGGCCTCTCTCAGCGAGGGTGGAGGAGGGAGGAATTGATTCAGCCGGGGGAGGCAGGCGATGGCATTCAGTCTTGAAGGCTGACTAGAGCTGGGAAGGCACAGACTTTCCAGGAAGAGGCAAAGCCAGAGCCAAGGCAGAAAAGACACAGGGAACACGGCATGTCTGCGGCACCTGGCCCCTCGGCTCAGAGCCCTGGCATCACTAGAGTCCCACAGAGCCAGTGGCAAAGTGGGGGAAGAGCACAAGCCTCTTGAGGGCAGCCCTGGGCCAGGTGGGAGGCTGAAGGCCCTCTCCCTTGTCAAGGAGCTGGGGTGGGGCAAAGGAGTCTGCAGACGCCTGTTCTGGGGTAGACTCAGGGAGGACCCTCTGCCCACACTCCTTGGATGGCAACTTCCTCAGGAATAGTCTGGTCAAGACAGCACTGAGCCAAAGCGAGCACACACACACGTGCGCGCACCCACAAACACTTACCCAGTGCTGCAGGTCTGCTCTCTGGATTCTCTCACTGCCCACCCATGTCCGCTTCCGCAAGCAGGTTCCCCTTCACAGCAAGCCGATCACCCCCACGTGCCTGGTGCAAGCAGGTGACTGGAAAGAGCTTGGGCTCTGAGGGGCTGGGCAGCAAGGTCACTGCCGAGCTGCGGGGCAGTGAGAACTCAGCCAATGGCTTTCCCCTCGCCTGGTGGGTCGTCCCGGGTCCTTCTGTGTTCAGCTGAGGAACGATTCTGTGTGTTGCTGGGAAGCAGAATCCTTAAGGTGCACATGCCCCACCTTAGGGCACTTTTCCTTCTCTTTCCACTTCACTTTCTTAATTTAAGCCTTCTTTCCCCTCTACTTCGTCTACTCTTGCTTTTGGTGGTGGGGACATCAGGGCGGGAATGCCAAGGAGGGCATAGCCATGAGTGAGAAAGCACAAAATGGCAGCCCCTGATATTTGCAGCTGGCCTGGTGCTCACAGCAAAGCCAGGTCCTTCTCTTGTTAAGAACAATGTCACAGAATAACAACCTCAGACAAGTTTACTTCGAGACCACCATAAAATGAGATTCTGAAGCAACTTTATCATTTTGTCTAAGTGCAGACAAAACCATGGTCTCTGCCGCTGAATACCAAACACCTCTTCTTGGTCAAGACGAGTGACTCACTTCTTTACTGATTTCAATCTTGTCTTCATTCTAGAACCTCCTCCCCACAGACAAGACTCATAGATTTATTCCGTCAGAGTTGCCCCCAATGTCTGGAGCAACCCTCACTCGTTTAGACCCTCCCCCAGTTAACCTCATCAAAGCCAGGTGCTATGATCGGTCCTTTTAGCACTCTCTCCTGGGTACAGCGCACCCCAGGTTTCCCCTCAAGGTATGTTCTCCCTCTCTTCTCCAAAACAAGGAACAGGCTCAGCTCATTTAACCATGGATGTGTTCCTGCTGGCCTTTGGCTGAAGGGCATGGCAGAATTGGAGGAGTTTCCACCATGATTCAGTCAAGACCACTGAATGGCCCAGGACCCTCACTCAGCACAGTAAGAGGACACACGTCCTTCGGGGGTGGGCCCCAGGTCCTGGGATTTTTTTAAAGCCTGTAGGAGATTGCATGTGCACCCTTCCAAGCGAGGGCGTGAGAATCCTGTCGGGAGGGCGTGGTGGATCAGAGGGCAGCACCTGGAAAGCACTGACTGGCTGGCACATCGGGCTTGGTTAGCAGGAGCTGTCACTTCTCTGCGTCTGGGCCTCATTCATTTTGCTGTCCTTCTCCACAAGTATCTGCTGAATGAACACTGATGTTGCTGATGGGAGGCTGCAAATCACGTCAAATGTAATACACCTCAAACCATGCTGCCATTTTCCTCCCCAAACCATCCTTCCCTGACTCAGTGTTTCCCCGCCACCAGAGGCTCTGACTCGCCCCAATGCCCCGTGCCCCCTCCACACAGGATTTCTTGGTACCTCCTTTTTTTCCAACCCTGCTGACATGCCCAGTTTGGGTTCCACAGACCCCAAGGCAGCTTAGGGCTCTCGGGTTCCCCTCTGTTTTTTTTCCCTATGCCGGTCATGCTCCCTAAAATGACTCTAACATGTCACAGTAGGCTGGCCTCTAGACATTCTCCATGAATCTCATCATCTCCGCATGAAGTTCAAAGCTTGGTCTTGACATCCAAGGCATCCCAGAATCCAGCCCACCACTCCCATGGCTGGTAGTTAAATGTCTTACTTGCTAGCAGTGGGGTGTGTCTAAGCTATGGAGAGGATCTGAGCTGGAGTGTGTCACAGCAGGCCAACCTGTACAGAGTCATTTTAGGGGACATGACTGGTATAGGGGGAAAAAAGCAAAACAGGGGTGCCTGAGAGCCCTAAACCACCTTGGGGTCTGTGGGATCCAAACTGAGTGTGTCGTTGGGGCTGGAAAAAAAGAGGTGTCAAGAGACCCTAAGTATCAGCTAACTACACACACGTTTGCTCTTGCCTTTACATCCTTGTGCTCGGCTTCTGCTGGTCCTCTGCCTAGAATGCCCTTCCCACGATTCTATTTGTACAAATTTACTTACCATTCAATTCCAGCTCAAAGGCTGCTTTCTCCATCTCTGATCACCCCAGCCAACAAGGGACCACTACCCCTTTATGATCTCTTAAAACTGTTCTGTTAAACTCCTTTGAGACATCACAGTCTGAATCATATATTGTGAAATGTGATTGTCTTTATTCACCCTTCATCTATGTGTGAGAGGAGGCACTCTGGACTGAGGGTTAAGAATCCAGGCTTTGCAATCAACAACCCTGGAGTGACAATTCCATCGCATCTCCCTAGTTCAGTGATCCTAGGCATTTTTTTCATATCTCTGAGCCTCACTTTTTCTCATGTGCATAATGGGGGAACGTCATAGACTAAGTGAGATAAGCACAGAAAGCGTCACACAGAACCTAGCAGAAACAGTCATTTTATTTATGATAATACAGACATTACTAGGTTGAAATGAGCTTGGTTGAGCAGGGTGTCTCAACTTTAGTGCACATGCAGGTCTCCTGGGGGTCTTGTTGAAAATCCACCTCTGGTTCAGGAGGCCGTAGAGCAAGGACAGACTTGAGATTCCACATTTTTAGCTTCCAGGTAGTGTTGCTGGCGGCCCACGGATCACACGTAGAATCGTCGAGTCCTAGAGGTAGGGCTGGTGTCACGTAACAGTTTCTCTCTTGCAGAATCTAGTGTGGCTTCCTGCACAGAGTGGGAGCATCATTATTTTGTTAAATGAATGCGTCCTCATGGTGGTGGTAGGAATGATATTGCATACAGCTTTTCTTACTCAGAAGATTGCACACGCACACACACACACACACACACACACACACACACACACACACACACCACACCAGCTAATCTAACCTTGTGTAGGACTGAGATTTCCCAGGGGCCCCAACTGCTGTGTTTCAGAAATCAGTGCTCTGAGATGGAACCGGCTAGGCACTAACCTTATAGCCCTGATTAATTCCCTCCCTTTGTTTGCCTCATTATCGTGATTAGGTTCTGCCCGTAGCATAGCAACAGCTAATTGTAGGCTGGTTGCAGAGTGCATAATTCCTGCTATTAAAATTTTATCGAGGCTTAATTGTGCTCCTTTTTGCAGCAATGAAGCTTCAAAGTTTCAGAAAAGAGGGGATGTGGTTAGTGGGAGCTGATGATTTTTTAATCTTAGCAAGCTCTGTAAAGCCCTACTCTGCAATATCATTGACCTTGAGATGGTTTCCCGTGGCCAGAAAGAAGCCCATCATTTATTTATTAACCCTCCAGAAGGTCTGCAAGCAATCCCCTGTGGCCAGGCAGAAAGCATCTTATGGGTCAAATGCCATTACAGAAAGCCCCAAATGGCAACTAGACCAAATAGTTTGGTGGAGGGGGCATTTGGGTGGCAGCCTGCAGTTTGCGTGCAGAGGTGGTGTGGTGTGAGGATGGGGGTGTCACTCGGGAGCCCTCCAAAACCAGCAGGAGAATGACAGGGTTTTGAAAGCAGTTTTCCAGGAACTCAGAGCCAAATTGCCCCAACCTGTGCTTAGTGGGAGGTAGAACGAGGTGATCCCATTAGCGCGTGCTTTCTACAAATGCTTTCCAAAGCCAAGTAATCAGGAGCACCACCTGGGAGCCTGTTAGACTACACACCCCCAGGATCCAACAGGCCCATTGATCCCAAGTGGGAGGGGGGCTGATGCAGAGCCATTTGGGGAACCACTAACCTGCAGCCATGAGGGGCTTTGAAAAATATAACAAAGGCAACAGAGCCAGCTGCCCCCAGGTCATTTGTTCTGCTTAGCTCAGATTGGAAGCACAAGGCCTAATGGTGTGAGGTGACTCTACCTCAGTGGCTCTCAAACTGCAGAACCACTGAGAAGCCTTGTTATAACTCAGAGGGTGAGGCCCTACTCCCTGAATGTCTGACCCACTAGTCCGCGGGGGCTGGGCAGAGACTGCATTTTTAGCCAGCTGTGGGGGTTTGGATGCTGCTGCGCTGAGCGCCAGACTTGGAGACCCACTGCCCTCAACAACTCCCAATCTGGACCAAGTGTACCTGTTTGAAAATAACTCAGCTGTGTTCCTCGACCTCGTGTTACAGTGTTTGCTTCACATGAAGGCTGCCCAGTGTCCTGAGCATCTTTCTATAACCCAGGGTGTGTGGCATTTGTCAGCCACCTTTGACCTGAGACTTCAGGAAGGAGGGGGAGACTGAATTCAGATGAGCGCACTGCGGCTTTGCCCTTAGTGAGTCAAGCAAGGCTGCTGTAAAGGACACGGGATTTTTGGAAACACTGAAATGAATGGCAAGGCATTATTTGATGAGCGGAACTCAAGCTGCGAGAGGCTTTGGAAAAGGCACAATCATGGAGTTATGGTGAGTGGGTAGAAAAAAAAACAATGAGCATTTTTTATAGAGGGGAGATAAATTGGGGGTGTGTGGTGAAATAGAAAATTCAAAATAAGTTTAAAGCAAGGGTTGCAACTCCAAAGCCTCAAATGGCCAGCAGGTAGCAGAAACGAGCGAGCAGACAAGCCCCATTAGAACTCTGGTGTTGGTGTGAATGAGACTCTGGAACAGAGGGGTGACCTGGGGAGCCTGGGCCTTCCACAGGGGAGTTTCAACTTGGCTCTTGTGGCTGTGGAAGAATGTAGGCCTAGGAATTGCTTGTTCTTGAAATTTTCGAGAGAAGTGGGGCAATTGAATTATTTTTAAAGATTTATTTATATATGCATACAAGAGCTGGGGTGTAGGCCAGACATGCTGGCGGGGGGTGTGGGGGAGAGGTGAGAGGATTCACCAGAGACAGAGTGGGGAGCAGAACAGGCAGATCTACTGAAATACTCTGCTGAGGGGAGTACCGGGTGAGGCAGGAGAGGTCTGCTGAGCCATGTGGGAAGCTCCCCGGCGGGGGATCGAACTCCTGCTGCAGTGGCTGCTGATAGCTTCATAGTGCTGAGACTTATCCCCTTGTGCCACCAGGGAGGCCCGGGAAACTGAATTTTAATGTGAAATTTCCCTACTTAAAAAAACTGCCCCCGCCTTCAAAACATGTCTCTAGGTAATCAGTTTATGTCTCCAGTTTAAAGAGTCAGGTCCTAATTCCTAGATCCTGATTCCCTGGGATGCATCCATAGGAACTTGGTGGTGTTTTGCTTTTTTTCTGGGGGAAGGGGGGTGCAGATTAGTTGTAAGGAAAGGGAAAGGAAATGAGTAAGGATGGGAGGAAGGATGAAATTGTGAAAAACATTATACAGAGAAAAAATCTACCATGTAGAAGGGAGTTGGGCACTTACTCAGTCCTATCCTCTTCTGTAACATCCCTGGGTGCTAAACTGTTAATTCTGTGGCCCTGCAGAGTCCTCTCCCCCGTGACTCTGGGCTGAGTCGATGAGCTTTAGCAAATGTGATATAAGCACAGGCTGGCTGCATCCTTGCCCAGGCAATGTGCCCTCTTGGGAGGCTCACTCTTGGGATCCAGCTGCCCTGCAAAAAGGTTAGTCTTGGAGAAAGGGAGGCCCTGTCTCTAGCCCTTCTTGCCATGGTGCCAGGCATTGAGACAGCCTGGACTTTCTGACCACAACCACACAAGATCTCAAGGGAGACCAGTGGAAGAATCATCTAGAAATAATAAAACTGTGGTTGTTTTAAGTCATTAAGTTTTAGAGTACTTTGTAACACAGTGAAAAGTAGTGGAAAAACCTGGTAGATAGCTGACCTATTAATCAGATGGGAATCTGTTTATAATAAAAAATAAATATTGGGGTTTTCTTTCTAGCCCCGAAACTCCTAAAACCCTTGGAATCTCTGAGGATAAATATCTTTTGAATGTTAATGAAATGACAGGTGGCTGGAGGCCCCCCAGATAGCTTCCAAATGGGGCGGCCTGGTTGCCAGAAAAACCAAAGTATGATGAGAGGTTAGGAAATTTCAGCCTTACTTCCAGGGAGGGGAGAGGGACTGGAAATAGCTTTCAGTTGTCAGTGACCAATGAAATTCCCAGTTGCCTGCCTATGTAATGAAGCCTTCATAAAAAACTCTAAACTATAGGGTTTGAGATAGTTCCAGGTCGATGAACTCTTATAGGTGCTAGCAGGTGGTGCTGGGAAAGGGTGTGACGACTCCACACACACAAGCATACCAGTCCCCCAATACTTTGCCCTATACATCTCTTCCACTTGGCTGTTTGTGAGTGGTATCTTTTATAATAACTAGCAAACTCAATTAAAATGTTTTCCTGAGTTCTGCAGGCATTTTAGTAAATTATAAAACCCAAGGAGGGATCTGTGGGGACCCCAATATAGCGTTGGTGGTAAACATGGGTGGCCTGGGGAACCATAACTGGTATCTGAAATGGAGGCTGTCTTGTGGACCTGACCCTTAGCCTGTGGGGTCTGATGCTAACCCCAGGCAGATGGTGTCAAGAATTGCACCATCGGATACCCAGTTGAGGATTTGAGAGTGGTAGACAACCTGTTTTGCTGGAAGTAATAGAACATCTGATACAGTGACTTAAACAAGTAAGAGCTTTATCACACTCATGTCACAAGAAATCAACCTTTGTTTCATTGGTTAGAATCAACTGCTCCAAAGGGGCTTGGGGAAGTGTGATTAACTGGGTACAATCACAGCCCCAGCTAAACGGGTTTTGGCTAGTAAGGAGGGAGAAGGAATGCAATGTCTACTATTTTGCAGGGTCTGCCATGGATATAGTCTGCCAGGAAAAAAACCAATTGTGTTCCTTTCAGGATTTTTCCCTTCTCTACCAAATTTAGCCATAAATTCACAAACACCAGCAGCCCATACAACCAGCACATGCTTGAAGGAAGAGGTCTTGACTCAATTTAATGGTTCAGCATTTCCTATTTGTCTGTTTCTTCCAGTTTCATTTTATAAATAAACTGATTGATCTTGAACTTGATTCAGCCCATTGCTATCACTGCTGATAAAAGGTCTCAGGACAATCCACTTTAAATTTGAAGCAAGGGAAATGGGCAAATATTTTCAAATGAGCATATCTTCTGCAAACCTTAGCAGACTTCCAGGACATTTGGCACAAAAGAAGAGGCCGCAGAAAGAGCTAAAAATAAAGTGTAGTTCACAAAGTTAGCCTGTGGCTATTTTATGATTTAGAAGTGCCTTGGTGGGAGTGGGAGAGAAGCAATAAAAGAAAATGAGATTGAAATTCACTCATTTTCTTTCTTTTCAGCAACTTCTTGGAGGGAGAAAATGGAGATGAATGAGACATAAAAATCACAGAATTTAGAGTTGGCAATGCTCTTTGATATAAATTACCCAACCTTTCACCCAATTGCAAACAATAACTAACATTTATTGAGTGTTTACTACATGCCAAACATTATACAAAATAACTTACTTGTGCTCTTTAATTTTACCCTCACCGCATCATTAAATGGTAGCATGATTATAATGTCTGTTTTACAGGCATCAAGTTAAGTGATTTATTCAAGGTCACTGTGAATAAACGGTGGGACCAGAATTCCCAGCTACGCATTCCCTCTCCCTTTATTTCTTTCTATCACATACCCTGACAACATCTGCCTCCTCTTATAATTTTTCTCTCCTCTAAACAACTCATTCTCATTTGGAAGGCTTGATTGCTCAAAAATCTCATCTATATATTAAGCCAAAATCTGTTTTTCTAAAACTCTCATCATCCCGTCTGCTCACCAAAGTAAAAAAACAGGTCACTCCCTCTGCCTTTTTTTTTTTTTATATCTGCACTGCATCTTCTGAGCCTTTTCTTCTTCAAACTAAACCTCTATAGTCATCTTAATCTGTCTCCATAAGACATTCCTATATGCTACACTTCTTTCTCTATGTACACTGCATTCCATCTGCAAATGCAAACTTCTACAGACACCAAGATGCTAATAAAAATAAATGGAGCTGGCCAATCACAATAAAACTGTCTGGTCTTCTCATTTTCATTTTTCCACTTTCCATAGGGATATAGATATAGAGTTTTTCTCTGCAAAAAGGCAATTAACCCTCAGCCTCACTTTTGGGGGACTATAGGGAATGGTGAGGACTGTGGCAAACTGGCAAGCAAATGCTTAATCTAAAGGAAGCAGACACTGCTCAGATTCAGTCAAATGTTGTCATTAAAGGCTGGTGCCAGTTGTTCTGGAATTTTCAAAAGCTGTTGGTAATCTGGGTTTCTGTTTGAAAATTTTATTTCTATCAGGTCATTAAATTTTTTTGTTGTTGTTTTTTACAGCAATACATAAGCTTAACAAAATGTGTTTACAGGCTGGATCCAGCCCCTGGGCTGCTGGTTTGTGACTGCTCTTGTTTTTCACTAGCTGAGAAATATCCCTAATGAAGTCTAGTCAATCTTGAGGACAATGGGACCCTCATGTCGCTTAACCTAAATACTATGGTTCTCGGAATGCAGAGTAAATTTGTAAGTTTTTCCTAAAACTATTGTGGCATTATGTCCACATGGAATTTATGGCCACGTGAGTAGCTTCCAAGTTTTCGTGTAGTGTTACCATCCTGACCTCACCAGCCAGCTTAGGTTTAGTAGTTTGAATTTAACCACATGACTGCCATTCATCCCTGCTGGTCCCCATTCTGTGAGGGAGAATTTTGCCTATTTTCCCCAATCTCTTTTGTATACAATTTTGAACAATATTCCTTCCATGAAATCACCAGCTAGAACCCTTACCCCAGTGACCTCTTACCAGTCCTGAAGTAGTAACAAAAATACTGGCTAGAAATAATGGTGCTCCAAGGCACCCCACATGTCGACCAGTGCACTAATGTCACTCCTTAGCACCAGGTTGAAAGGAAACTAGCTTATGTTCAGCACCCACTATGAGCTCAAATCTGCCAGCTACCTCACCCTCACTTTCTACCCAAGTAGAGACACATTGCCCCACCAACTCTGGCCCCCAAATCAAGGAAGAACCCCTGGACTCTACCCCATAGGGTTAAGTCTGAAGTCTCAGCTCTGGTCTAGAATACCCAGCTTGAAACTAAGTCCTATATTTGGCTCTGGATCTCAGTTTCACCTCCAGAGGTAGGCCCACATTCTACAACCCAAGTATCACTGTGGTGCCTGCTTCGTGCCACTGCCTATGGCCTGAGATTCTGCTTGTCCAGGAGGACACACACTGTGCCAGGCACTGCCTTTGGCACTGCAGCATCCATTTTCTCCCATAATGATGAATCCACTGGTTTCCACTGCCATCTGGCCCACAGTTCTCAATAATCCCTTTTCAATGATCTAGGAATTTGTGTTCTGGCTGCTCTTCCTGCCTCCTCATTACTGTGAGCCCTTGAGAGCAGAGTACCGAGCTGTTCCGCAACTCGCGCAAAGCCAGAGGCCCAAACTCATTAGATTCCTTCTCTTTCGTGCCTTGCTGTTTTCATCTATACAAAGGCATCTATGAACAGATGTGAAGTGCTCATACCAGAGTCAGGTGTGGCTCGTGAACACCAGCTTAAAGGAGTAGCAGTGGGGAACTCATGACCATCCCCTGGTCGAGCCCCCAGGAACCAAAGAGGGGACACCCCTTCCCTGAGGAAATACCACAACTCACCTACCACCAAAAAATGCAGCACAGGCCTTCCAGGTTGTCTTGTTGACAAGCAGGAAAGATTTGAATCAAGCCTTCTACTTGGCCTGATGGCTGGCCTTGGGGTGCCTCAGGCTGACTCCTGCCTTTGCCAACTGCTGCCTGTATAATTTTGGGCCAGTTGTTTACCCTCCTGAGCTCATTTTCCATCTCTAAAATGGGGGTGCTAATATGTAACTTACAGCACTATAGTGGGATGAAATAAGATTTATAGTAAAACACCTGGCACTCCATAGGCACTTGCTGTGGTGATGATGATGACGACAGTGGCAATGAAAATACAGAGCTGAGCTCTGTCATTGGACTTCCCCAGTGAGAAAAAGCAGTCTGTCTTTTCTGACAGAGTTGCAAAAATTAAATTACAGGTCTATTTCTTGCATGGTTGTTGAAAAATAATTCAAATAATAGAGGCATTTATAAAATAAAAAGTTGGAGTCCTCTGCACGACCATCCTTCTCTACAGCGGGAGCCATTGTTAACTGCTTGGTGTGCCCTGACTGATGTTTTTCTACACACACACACACACACACACACACACACACATTTTTAAAGCAATTAGGATCATATTAGACATACTCTTCTGCAACTTGCTTCTTTCTTTAAGCAGAATTTTATGGCATTTTGCCAAGTCAGAGTATATGGAGCCAGTGTTATAGGCTGAATTTTCCCTGAGATCCATAACCCCAATACCTCAGAATGTGACTGTATTTGGAGATAAGGCTTTGGAAGACTTGAGTAATCAAGCTAAGAGTGGGTCATCAGGGTGGGCCCTAATCCATTATGGACTGGTGTCCTTAAGAAGAGATCAGGGCATGGGGACAGAGGGCCAGTGCACAGGCAGAGGGACAGTCGAGTGAGCACGGGGCAGGGTGGCCATCTGGAAGGCAAGAGAGAAGCTGCAGGAGAATTCAATCTGCTGGCATCCTGACCTCAGACTTCTAGTGTCCAGAACTTTGAAAAACTAAATCTCGTTCTGAAAGTCACCTGATCTGTGGGATTTGTTATGGCAGTCTTAACAGACAAATACATCCAGACTTTCCTAAAATACCTAGCATTCCATTTCAGAGGTGGTAGAACAAATGTGTGTGTTGATGGACTTTTAGATGCTTTATGGTCTTAGGCCATTACTAGGAACACTGCCTGTATTCACCTTGCAAAATACTCTGTGCATGTACGTGAGGGTGTTTGTAGGTTCTGTCCCCACCTGAAGGATGATGGTGGTGCTCATCTTAAATGGTGGATGAATTAATAGTCTCATTTGAAATTCTAACACTATAGGCAAATTCCTGCCCTCTTTACTCCTAAAGGGTAATTTACATTCTGTGACCATAGAACATAACTCAGATGAAGTCAACAAAAGTATGACCCTCTTGACCGTGGCTTCGCTCATTCTGACCACTCCTGCCATTTAAAAACTTTGGCCCCATTAACCATCTGCAGAAACACACAAGTTTCCTGAATGGAGAAAGCCCTCACCACCTTATAGCTTCTTCATTGCGGACTTGATAAGAATAAATGACTATGCCACAGACAGAAGCATTGATTTTAATTTTTTAAGAGTATAAATAGATTTGAATCACACACCATATATTGAATTTAGGGAGAAAATACTTCATGACAACCTGCCAATATATTAGTTTTCTCATCTTAACAAATAGGAGTGGGGGGAGGGGTAAAGTCTGCAGAAATGGACAGAGACTGGCAATGCCACGCAGATAGGCAGTTAGTGTGATCTGAGTTGAAGTGTCTGGCTGGCCTTTTGTTTGGAAAGGAAAATCAGAAGTGGGAACTATCTTCTGTATTGGCAATGGATTTGGCGGGGGCGGGGGCATTGTTCAGGTCCTTCCTGGAGAGTGTTGGGGAATTCCCCCAAGCATAAGAGGCTTTGCTTTCTTGGGCTTGCTCTTATTCTTTCAAATATGTGCATGTTCAAAAGAACTGAGCTTTAAAGGAAGTCTCACCAAATAGAAAGCTACGACCTAAAGGCACCTGGAGGAGATGAGGAAGAAGGGTGATGTTCCAGGGTGGCCTGTGTGCTGGCTGGAGAGGAAAGACAGCTGGCAGTTGGGATACTGAGCATTGACCCATACACCTGTTCATCTGCCCTCCCACAGCCACCTTACCATAGGCTACTTGGGAGAAGGAACCCCCAAATTCCTCCCTGTCTGTAGCCCAGCACTTGTCCTTGTCCCTTTTTCTACTCATCCAGCTCACTACTGAGACACTCTTATCCAGCGGTAGGACTTCAAATTTATATCCAGATTTACATCCTAGCCTAGTGCTCTCCCCTTAACTCTCGCATCTCTAGCCAGCTGCCTACCTGACATCTCTGCATGGATGCCTGATATGCATCTCAAACTTAAAATGTTTAAAACCAAATTTCAGATTCACCTGCAACCTTTCCAACATCCATCCATCCTGGCAAGTTCATCCTAGTGGCTCAGCCAAAAACTGTGGAGTCATTCCTGACCATTGTCATTCTCAAACCCCTCAAGATATATCAAGAATTGAATCACTTTCAATAGCTGCACTTCTTCATCCTGGTTCTAAGTCACTGTAGCGGATTGAATCCTGCTTCCGAGAAAGGCATGCCCCAATGTCCTAGCCCTGCAACCTGTGACTGGCCTATGTGGGAAAGGGTCTGAGTAGATGTAATCTTGGATTTCAAGATGAGAGCATCCTGGATTTTGGGTGGGCCATAAATCCAGTGACAGGTTTCCTGATAAGAGAAGGGCAGAGGGAGAGAAAAGACACAGGAACACAGCAAAAAGGCTATGAGGAGACAGAGGCAAGAGGTTTGAGTTCTGCAGTCTGAAACCAAGGAGAGCCAGCAGCCACCATAAACTGGGAAGACAAGGACGTGTCCTCTTTCAGAGCCTTCGAAGGGAACACAGTTGCTGACACCTGGATGTGGGACTTCTGCCTCCAAAACTGTGAGAAAATACATTACTGTCGTTTCAAGTCACTCAACTGGTGGTAATTTGTTACGACAACCGTGGGAAATGAACACAGTCACTGTAAATTCTCTCCTGGATTATTGTGATAGATCTTCCCATTGCCATTTTTACCTCCTATGGTTTTTTCTCAATACTCAAACCAGAGTTAAGTCAGGTCTCCACACTCTACTCAAAACTTCCAGTGGCTCCCAACTTAAAACAAAAGCTGAATTCCTTATTTCTATTTTGAAAGGCCCTATCCAGTCTCCCTGCTACATGTCAGGCCCTCTTCTAAGCGCTAAGGGCCCGATGGCGAACAGAACAGGCAAGAATCTCTGCCCTTTATACTCTGGTGGGAGAGAAACCATGAGCCTAGCCACAGACAGACAGACAGAGTCTAGGAGGGCAGGAAAAAAACTATCTTCGATTGCCATTAGGGAGAGGATCTGAACTGGGGCTGGGTGGACAGGGGTCGGAGGGAGACTGTTGATCCAATACCTCCTACAAATTAAGTAGGCAGGGAAAATTTAAATAAACAGTATTCACTAATGTGAGGATCATGTGCGGCATTTTCTGTTACTAAATGATCCAGGTACACACATATTATTCACTTAAATAATAAATCACTGTCAACAAATTTCAGGATGTAGAGAAAGAAAAGCAAAATGAACAATGGATATAAAATTCATTTGAAATTCATTTTAATGACAACATTTGCTTTCAATTAATCTGCCCAACTGTTTGAACATCTTCCTTTTGCACAGATTTTTTAATGTATTAACCTCTTTACTGTTCAATTGTTAGGTGCAACAGCATCATTATTACATGGCTCCTATTGTTTGGGAGTGAAACAGTGAAATGCTGACTTGGGTTGGGGGCATCAGGGCAGTGCTGGGGCGGGAGATTCAGAGGGGTGGCAGAATTAGAGGGGTTTAGGAGGTGGAGATGAGCCAGCTTTGGCTGTGAGCCTTCCCTGGTGGGCATCATCTATCACTGGTATTATCTCTGCCGCCTCAAAGAAAACTTCTGAAGGCTCAGCCCACGCTCCAGATCCCTCAGTCCCTGCTCCACACACAGCGGTTTGCTTTCTGCATTTCCTGCCGATTCTGAGGAAAACACATTCCCGTCCCTTCTACCACCTTCCTTCCTGCCGGGGTTCTATGTTACCTTCATCCTATCTCTCTAGCTACAGAGCTGGAGTCCCTGCAGCTCCTGCCGTTAAGCTCCACAGACAGTGGGTCACGCGACCCCTGCAAGTCTTTTCCTTGCGGAACATGCCTCTCTCTCGCGGCTGCAGGGAAAAGGCACGTTTAGATATTAAGAAACCTCTCTCCTTTCACAGCCTGGGAGCAGTGTTCTCCAGGAAGCTGTGGAGCATCTCTGTGAATTCTTGGGATTCTTCTCCAAGAGCTCAGAGGCAGGTGGCCCAGAGGTAGAATTTATCCCTTCTAGTCTGAGCTCCCTGCCTTCGCCTCCAGAAGCCAAGCCTTCTCCCTCTTTGCTAGCTAGCTACCATTTACTAAACTACCATTTAAGTGCCAGATGCTCTACATACTTTATGTCATGAATTCCCACAGCAACCCTGTGAGGAACGGGGAAGTCTGAGGCTGAACGAAGCTAGTGAACACAGGGCTTAAGCAGAGCCAGGGCAGAAACCAAGCTGAATCAGCTCTCCCCCTCCTCCAGCCACCACCGCACCTGTCCCCAGCATAGCAGTTCTGAAGGAGCACCCCACCAGGCCGCCTGGATCATAAGATTGCCCGACTTCCCCTCAGGTGCCCTTCACAGCCTATTTGAGAGGATGGTGTCAGGGCTCCTCTGCGCATCTGTGGATGTGAGAGGTGTAGAGTCAGTGCGGGGCCGCAGCCAGGTTTTCTGCTTCCAAGGGCATCAAGGCCTGAAATGAGTGAGGGTCCTAATGGCTTTGGGTCACTGAGGCCACAGAGCTACCTTCTCCCCCTGCCCACATACTCTTTGAGATAAAGCCAGCAAGGCAGCCTCCTCCAGGCCCTTCTTGGATTGAAGTTCTAGCTTAACTTATGCTGGGTGCCTTGTAAAAGGATTTCATCTCTTAGTGCCTCAGTTTCCTCCTCTGTAAAATCAAGATATCCTTTCCTACTTTATAACTTAAGGAGTATGCGAGAGAAAGTAGGTTAAACACCCAGCAGTGTCTAGCACCTTATAGGTTTCCCTTTCAGATCCTGAATAAATAACCCAGGGTGCAGTTGCGCCTGGGGCAATGACGCCTGAATGGGGACCACCTCTGGGGCACTGGTGGCTGGACCGAGGCCTCGGCGTTTTTCCTCATTTCCCTACTGCTCTCGCTCTTGTCTGGCCATCTGCAGCCCCATACCGCTCCAGCCTGGACAGAGCCCTTTCTGGGAGGCAGGAAGAGAAAGGAGAGAAGAAAGGCGTCCCCACACCTATCTGGACAGACACAGAGCTCTCAGCTCACCTGAGGCACAGCTTCTCACAATAATACAAACAACATTGTCTCCAGGACCCTTCCCCTGCCCAGATGAGTGAGGGGCTTTCCTCCATACCCTCCGCTTCCTCTCTCCCCAGGCCCTATACACTTAACCCTTTCTGGCATTGCACTATAAATCACTTGTTTTTCTTCTCTATATCTGTAAATTTCTTGAAGACAAAGATTGGGTCTCCCCTTCCTACCCTGGTGCCTAAAATGTTTACGCGAGGGAATACAGTATGAATGGATGAATGATAAATGAAATAACCAACGAATGAACAGTGGGAATTCAAGCTCAGAGGGGAGTGAATGTAACAGAGAGCATGGAATTTGGAGACGATAGTTTTGGACTCAGGTCCCAGCTCTGCTACTCAGTAGTTGAGCTGCTTTAGGCAAATTACTCCATCTCTCCAAACCCCACTTTTCTTAACTGTAAATGAAGCTAAAGAATCCTTGATAGTGCTATTGTAAGGAGTGAATGACAATCCGTCTAGTGACTGGTACCTGGAATATAAGCCCAATAAACATTAGCTCTTGACAGAATGGGCAGGGAGCTGGTCATTCAGACCCTGCCCTCTTTACTTAATTCCTCTCGTGTCTGCTTCAGTTGTTTCCTGGGACCGCTGGGGCGCGCACGCGCTTCCTTCCTGCATCTGAAGCTGTGCCAGCACATGTCTGGTGGTGAGGCAGCTCCCCCGCCCTGGTGGGGTGCCCAGGGGTGAGCAGTTGCTCTGTCTCTTAGCCCCATTACTGCTTTGTATGTGACCGGGCAGCTGGGGGCAGCTGGGGGCAGCTGCTGCGACTGGGCAGCATCTGCTGTGGCCTGTCAGCCTCCGTGTCAGACTCACCCTGAGGGCAAATAGGGCTCCTGCTAATGAAAACTTCAGTCAGCCTCAGGGGCAGCTCACAGCTGCTGCCGGCTTTTTGTCCTGTTTTCCGTTTGCAGTTCCAGCCCTCAGCGTGACTAGTGCCAGAGACCAAGCACCGGACACCCTTCTCCTAAGATCAAGTTACAGAAAGTATTCTCTGACTTCACCTTGAAGAACATGAAATAACAAAAGCTACTTGCTTGGGGGATGAGCAGATTGCTGCCTACTTGGGAGGATTCCAGGGTCATTGGAAAAATCGTCTAGTCCCAAATATTTTCCTGCTATACGACGGAAACTCCACCCTTAGAGGCCAAATCTTAGGATTTGGAGCAGCGGTTCTTAAAATGTGATCCCCACCTGAACTGGCAGCTATGGGAGCTTAGCTTTGCAAATCCTTGATCTACCCCAGACGTCCTTATTCATAAGGACCTGGGGGAGGAGGGTCTGTGTTTAGCTGCCCTGCAGGTGGTTCTGAAGCACTGGTAAGCCCACTGAAGGGAGGCAACCTCCTTGAGGAGATAACTCTATTCTATTATTCAACCTGCTGGGCCACAAGGAGGCTGGAATGGAAACAGGGAAAGGAAGGGAGAGGGAGGAAGGTCTCATCTAGTTCAGCAGTCAGACAGACCTCAGACAGACTCCTAGCTCTCCCTTCTAGCTGTATCACCCCAGGCAAATTAATCTCTTCAACTTGTTTTGTACCTCTATAAAATTCAGATTGTATAGCCAATTCAAAGGGCCAAAGGTGAAATAAGATATGTAAAGTAGCTGGAGTAACTGGTATATAGTAGCTGCTTAATGAGTTCTAAATCCCCCATCCCAAATCTAGCCCTAAACTCATTTCCATGGAGAAGTCTGGGTCTGGTGCCATGATAGGAGATGGTGTGCGGGGGTGGGGGATGGGGGGTGATTTGTATCTCTCAACAGGGGAACCAGGACAGAGAGGTGATAGGAGTGGCTGGGATGCTGAAAAGGGAGGGGGAGCAGAGATGAGATAAGGAGCTCCCATCTGCTTGCCTCTGTTTGGGCTGACGCCGTGCTGAGGGTCCTACCTCTGGTGGCCCGCCACGTCTGTCCGGCCCAGAGGCTGGGTGAGGCTGACTTTTTGCCATTCTTTCTCCTAATGCATTCTAACCATGTTTTGGGTGCATGGCTAAGAGTCTGGTAGAAATACAGGGAATGAACTTTTCGTTTTGGGCCCTCAGATTAACAGAGAAGCCACCTGGGAACCTGTCTTGTCCATACACTGCCAGGGCCTCCCAAGGAGCCAAAAGGCCTGTAGTTGAAAGCACCCCAAGAGAGGCAGAGGTGCCCTGGAGATGTTTGTAGCCCAAACTTCTTTGAAAGACTTCACACAGCATCTTGAGCCTTTGAAGGGAGAACAAATTAGGATCCCAGTCTCAGAAGGCTGACTCACATGTGGTCTGAGGTAATGACAGCTTGATTTCCCTGGCTCCTCATTGCCAGGAATTCCAGAGGCGATGTTTCATCATTAATATAAGGGTTTAATCCTTTTAGAAGCCGTAGCACCACTAAACTATATTTTGGCTTTGGGTTAGTCAGCTGGACTAAAAACACTGGCTCTACCATTTGTTGGGCTAAATATTTAACCTTTTCAAGCCTCAGTGTCTGCTTTGTAAAATGGGAACAGTGATTATATACTGGTAACTATTTCAAGGATTAAAAATATGCAGCGTCATTTGGATTCCTTATGAACATAATTTTTTAAAAGATTTATTTATTTATGCATACAAGCTGGGGTGTAGGCCAGAGGTGTGTGGGGGTGTGTGAGAGGATTCACCAGAGACAGAGTGGGGAGCAGAACAGGCAGATAGACTGAAATACACTGCCAAGGGGAACAGCGGGCGAGGCAGGAGAGGTCTGCTGCGCCATGTGGGAAGCTCCCTGGCCGGGCATCGAACTCGTGCTGCAGTGGCTCTGGATAGCTTCATGGTGCTGTGCTTAACCCGTTGCACCACCAAGGAGGCCCGAATTTTGAAAAAGTGAAGGGGGTGAGCCCCAAAGGGAACAGCTGAGATCAGGGATGCCAGCTTGGGAGGACTTGCAGGTGACAGGGCACCTGCGCTGTCAGGGCCGTGAAGGACTCGAGGTCAGTTTC
>PVIJ01010279.1:0-61220 GCA_004024925.1 Scalopus aquaticus | reverse complement strand
TATTGATATGATCATATGGTCTTTATTTTTCTTTTTGTTGATGTGTTGGATTACATTGATTGATTTTCGGATGTTGAACCATCCTTGTGCCCCTGGGATAAATCCCACTTGGTCGTGGTGTATTATTTTATGGATGCATTGTTGGATCCTATTGGCCAAGATTTTATTAAATATTTTTGCATCAGTATTCATTAGGGAGGGGGACTGTTTTCTTAACTGGCTTCCCTGTCGGACTTTCTATCTTGCCAGCCCCACTTGGAAAGGTGTTCTGTATCCTCTGATAAAGGGAATATGGGGTACGTGTATTTTGCCTGGTTCCTTCATAACTGTTTTTTCTGATCATATTTATTTCCGTATCTCTCTCTGTCTCTTTTGAAGTTTTTTTTTATATCTGACTCCCATTCTGAGTTATTTTCATTATTTTTGTCAAAATCCCAAACATTGGAGGCCCTTAATTTTTCTGTACTCACATCTCCACTCTTCCTTATAAGCGTTGTTCACATTTTTGATCAATATATGAAAAGAAATCCACATGAGATCTATTTTCTTTGTTACCCACCATTTCTTTCCAAATAAATGATGTTACCAATTGTTACAGATTATTGCACTCAAGTTAAAACCAGTGGATCACATCAGGGGTATATTTTGGAGAAGGAAATACCCAGTGAAGAGAAAATGGCATTCCCAAGAAATTATTTCTGGTCTGTTTTCGGAGGAGAATGTGTGTTTCATAACAGTGGAGATGAGCAACAAAAAAGGGGAAGTGTTTGAGGTGAGTGGTACTCCCCCAGAAAAAAGGAGGCTCTCTTAGACTAACTTGAGCCTTAAAATAAGTTAAGATGACAGAAAAAGTGCATGCCTATCTGAATAATTGTACAAGACACTGTTTTCATAAGTGGAATGTATCAATAGATAATGAGCTTCTAAACAAATTAGTTGCAGTAATACCCAGGAAAAACCCTATGTAAGAAAAACTGAAAGTTATGACTGTATTTGAGCCTTCAAGCAGAGCATTCGCTTATTCCACTTTGTGCCAATGTGCTCTGTGAAGATAGAGTACATAGTCTCTGTGGCCATCAAATACAACATCAGTAAAGGAATCATTTCTAGCCATTAATCCCTAATAGTGTGCTTCCTATTTTGGACAGAATTCACTTGCTGGAGAGTCTCTGGGAAAAGAATGAAGATACAGAATGTGGAGGAACCTTGAACCAGATGCTGAATCTCCATGTGTGTGAGAGTGTGGTGCTTACACTGAGTGTGCAACAGCCTCCACAGCTCGTTCTCTCCTTAAGAACCAGCGAAGTTCTCCCACTGGACACAGACCGTATCCGTGTGGGGAATGTGAGCAAGCCTGCACTTCTGTCTCCCGCCTAGGCACTCGCAGGGAGACACACACTGTAGAGAAACAATCATGTAAGAGATCTGTGAAGAATCTCAGCAGTAAAATGTCTTTGAAGTGTAAGAAATACGGAAAAGGTTTCACTTCCCCCTCATCCTTTCAGAAATGTGTGAGAAGTCACTGTGGACAGAAAATCCATGCCTGCAGAATATGTGGGAAAACCTTTGTGTGGAACTGCTACCTTAACCAACATTTACTTACACTGGAGAAAAGCCCCCTGAGTGTAAGGACTGTGGGAAGCCTTTCAGTTATCCCTCATACTTCCAAGACCATGTGAGAATGCACGCTGGAGAGAAGCCCTGTGACTGTCAGGAGTATGGGAAAAGCTTTCAGCTTTTACTCCTCCTTTCTTTTTTTTTTTTTTTTTTTTAAGATTTATTTATGCATACAAGCTGGGGTACAGGCCAGAGGCATGAGGTGGTGAGAGGGTTCACCAGAGACAGAGCGGGGAGCAGAACAGGCAGAGCGACGGAAACACACTGCCGAGGGGAGCAGTGGGCGAGGCAGGAGAGGTCTATCGTGCCATGTGGGAATCTCCCCGGCTGGGTGTCGAACCCGTGTTGCTGCTGCCAACAGCTCCACAGCGCAGCGCTTACCTGCTGTGCCACTGGGGAGGCCCTTTTACTCCTCCTTTCTAATACACATGTGAGCACACAGTAAAGAGAAACTCTGTGAATGCAAGCAGTGTGGCAAAGCCTTCCTGTTCCCCACATACATGCGAGAACATGTGAGAGCCCACACTGGAGAGAAACCACTTGTATGTAAGCGCTGTGGCAAAGCCTTCGCTTTTCACGCCTCCCTTCGAGAACACATGAGAGCGCACAGTGGGGTGAAATGCTACGAATGTAAGCAGTGTGGGTAAGCATTCAGAAATTATTGGTATTTTCAGCATCACAAGAAAACACACAGTGGAGTAAATCCATATGAATGTAAAGAGTGTGGGAGGCTTACAGTTGTTCCTCTTACCTCTGAGAACACATGAGAACACACAGTGGGGAGAGACCCTTTGAATGTCAGCAATGTGGGAAAGCCTACAAGTTCCCCGGCAACCTGCGAGTCCACATGCGGGCCCACACGGACGCGAAGCCCTAAGAATGCAAACTGGGGGAGAGCTTACACTCGCCCCTCACCCCTGCCACAACACGTGAGAACACACAGTGGAGATGAGCCGCACGAATGCCTGCAGCATCTGGTGTCCTCGCAGGAACATAGGAGAATGCACAGTGGGGTGAAACCCTACGAATGGAAGGCATGTGGGACATCTTATTTTATTCCTCCTCCCTTCAAAGATAGGAGAAAAAGCACAGTGGAGAGAAACTCCGTGATGTCAGCAATGTGGGAAAGGCATCCCGAACAACTTCACAGTGTCATGAAAATGCAGAGTGGAGTGGAGTTGTATGCGTCAGGGAGTGTGGGAAAGTGTACAGATTTTTCTCATCCCTGGTCACATGTGAGCACACACACTGGGGAGAGGCCCTTGAACGTCAGCGCTGTGGCCAAGCCTACTGGTATCTAACAAACCTGCATGAGAAGCCGACAAAATCTAAGGACAAATCTAAGGACGACAAATCTAAAGCCGTCAGCAGGAACACTTATTTTGTACATGAAAATTTAGGGCAGAACAGAGTCTTTAAATTGTTGAAGTCTGATTTTGCTTTTGTCGGTGCCTCATTATTCATAAAGAACCTGAGTATTTTCTAGTTCATGTTGCTTATGACAATAAAACATCCCTCTATGCATCTTCCTCTGTGCTTTGTCTTCTCGTACTTTATGTAGTTGTACAGTTGTATGTAACTTGTCCCTTTTCCTTTACAGTGTCATTTCAGCCAGGGATGATAAGTGGTGATGGTTTTTATTTTTCATGTGCAACTTGACATAATTTTATTTTTTTTTTTTTTAAAGATTTATTTTTTATTTTATACATACAAGCTGGGGTACAGGCCAGAGGTGTGGGGCGGTGAGAGGGTTCACCAGAGACAGAGTGGGTAGCAGAACAGGCAGATCAGAAATACACTGCTGAGGGGAGCAGCGGGCGAGGCAGGAGAGGTCTGCCGCACCATGTGGGATTCTCCCTGGCGGGGCGTCGAACTCGCATCGCCGCTGCCGACAGCTCCACAGCGCAGCGCTTAACCGCTGCGCCACCGGGGAGGCCCTTGACATAATTTTAAATGAACAGTTTTTTTATTCTTTCTTTCCATTTTCCTACTGTGTGATCATAATACAAGACATATTGTTGAAATTGCTGTTGCTGGATATTTCTGACTTGATATCTTACAGATTCCTGTGCTGTTTACTATTAAAAGTTGCTCCTTTCACGTTGTTATTGGTACCACTTTGTGTTGCTCAGGAGTTAGTGATTGTGGAAAAATCTTGAAAGAGGACAGTTCCGTCTCATTGCATCCATGATTTGCTCGTTGTCATTCCTTTTGTTTGGCAATTGGAAGAGATTCAGTGAGTTGCGAACAGAGAACTGTACATGAAAATTTAGGGCAGAACAGAGTCTTTAAATTGTTGAAGTCTGGCATGAAGAAAACTAGTGTCCAGGTGGTTCTACTGAATTGGGTTGACATCTTAGAAATTACATATCCCAGAATGCTTCTGTTTTTGTTGAGAGTTAAAGTCCATGAGAAGAGGAAAGTGCCTGAGGTTTGGAAAGCAGAAGTGAAGAAGCTGTGTTCTCAGGTCTTCTCTGCTGTCAGGAGGTGGACATAATGTGCATCAGCACATTTTTCTGACTTCAGACTTTGCCCATCTGGAACAGCTGCCAATCCAATACCACATTTATCTGCAACTCTTCTTCTAATTACATGGTTTTGTAGTAGGTATCCTCTTCCTCTGAGAGCAGATCTGTTTCCTGTCTCCTGTTTCCTGAGAGATTTAGCACTAGCCACAAATGCAGGAAACTGTATTTCCTGGTTGCATTGTGAAGAATCTGTGTTGACCTTACCTTACCTTGCTTCTGGATTCTTCCATGATTGAAATAAACACTTGTGACTATCTTGGCAGTTTTGGGGATTTTTTTCTTACAGCTGACTGCTTTCGAAACAATAAACCACAGTGTTTATGTTCAGTTCTTATGTGGGATTACCCCCATTATTTTTATATGTGATTCAAGTACATTTTATCTAGATTTCCAGCTGTTTTATACTTACCAAGTTATTATGTTTTATGTTTCATTAGCTGAGGGAATACGTTAAAATGTCCCATTCTGGGGTTTAACTAGTCTTGTAATTGTGTCAATTGTCCTGTACGTATTCTAGGATAATAGCACTATTACTTATGACATTTTTGTATCTGAGGTACTTTCATTTAATTCCTACAGAGCTACCATCTTTTTTCATTAAAGTGACTTACTCCTCATAGTAGAAACCTAAATATTGCTGGTCAGCGGCCTCCAGCCCAAGAACCACAGGAGTCTTGCTCTTGCAGCTCAGCAACACAGGAGGAGGAACCGCAAGTATGTCTTCCTCAGTTGTCTTGGGTAACTAGAACAAAGTGCATTTCTGATGAGGTGAGTGTTTAGTTGTGAGAACTGGTAGAAGATAAGCTGTAGTCTGTATGCAAAACCACCTTGAGGAAAGCTACTAATTTCTGAAAATGCTGCTCTCAACATTTTCCAAAGACCTCTTAGAGATTTAATGGAAAATGGATAATGGAATGGAAGCATCTACCCTTCTTTCTTCTTGTTGCTAGTTACTTTGCTGAATATCAGTATTTCCTCTTATGACGACGGGTAATTGATTATTAACTCTTCTCCCAAGGAGTGTTCCCTTGTGTTATTTCCACTGCATGAAAAATGTGCTGCACCTTACTTTTGTCACACAGACTGTTAATGGTTCTGTTGATCTGCTGCCAGTTCACAATGGTCATTTTTTATCTCTGTGTCAGGTGGCCTCCAGGGATGCTTCTCTGGGCCTGGGCTTAGTGGAAGGATTGTTGTATTTTGTGTGGACCTGACTGGGTCACTTGTCTCAGATGATGTATAAAGGTAACTGAGGAAACGGTCAAGAAAGAGACCAGTAGGGCCTTCCCAGAGAGGATGCTCATACTGAAGCTATTCCAGCCATTGTCAAAACCTCCCTCTAGTGTCAAGGATTCGTGAGTAGGTAGGCCCACTGTTTATGGAGACCCCAGCCAACTCAGTAAGGTTCGGCTAGTGGCACTGAATTATAGCAGCACGGGAGGTGTGGACCATGCCACGTGGCGATTCAGCTCCTGCAAGAAAGGATCCGCACTGGGCGTTTTCATGGAACACTTACATTTTTAGACCAGAACCAAGACTTTCTTGATTTCAAGCATTTTCTACAGAGGCAATTCTTCTGAATGCCCAAAGGAAGTTACCCTTGGGAAGTTATGGCTCTTTTGCGTCCAGTGCTCTGACACCTGGCTGAAATCACAGGCGGGTACGCACTGGTACTTATTCGAAGGCTGTGAATCCTACGTGTTCTTGTGTCTTTTCAGTGCTGGCCAGTCGTGTGGCCACAGAGGTTGGACAGAAAAGCCCATGAAAATGGTTCCATATGCTCAGGTCCTAAACTGCACTCCAAGAAGGTAGATCCTGGGTGCCCCTGGAGCAGAGCAAACAGGACCCAGGGGTAAGTCCTTCAGTGCCACAGTGTAGAGCGTGAGTGTCTTGAGCCTAAAGTGCGTGGCGTGTGAGGGCTGCTTAGCACCGGGAATGAGTAAGGGTTCTAAGAAAGACTTGATTAGTAATCCAGTTTGGTTCCTGCCTAGCTTTGTAGCCTCTGGAAATTACCTAGATTCTTAGGTGTCAGTTAAATCATCCAAGGAGATAAAAATATCTATAGTTTGCTAAGAAGGAATTGGATTTGTGTATGCCAAGTTACCTATGGGAAACATGTAAATCAACATCCTGTTCATCATAAGAAACAGGCCCATGTTTATATGGGCAGAGATACCGTACAGCTGGCAGCTGACCTGACTCAGTTATAGGCAGTGGCTCTCTCACATTGAGCAGAAAGAATTCTGCCAACTCTGGCATCAGAAGAGGCATTCACATTCTGTGATGGGTCAGGACAAAGGAAGCACATGTACTCATATCTATAAAAATGAAGCATCCAGACCACAAAAATGACCCCAAATGTTCCAGCTTTTTGCTAATATTACTGGGGTAATATTAGGGGTCTTTTTCAGTGAGTGTTAGTTGCATTCTAGATCTATAGTCTAGAACCTTCTCAGATAATATATTTAATCATAAAATAACTCTTACCTGCTGGTGGCATATAAAGCAGTAAAGGCCCGGCCAGGGAGCTTCCCACATGGTGCAGCAGACCTCTACTGTCTGGCATTGTATTTCAGTAGATCCGCCTGTTCTGCTCCCCACTGTCTCCGGTGAGTCCTCTCACCCCCTCCTCCCCACCTCTAGCCTACACCCCAGTTCTTATACGAGGGGGGAAAAAAAAGAAAAAGAAACAAGGCCAGTGCCCACAGAAGGTGGAAGGAACCCTCACCACTTTGTGTTCTGAAAAATGACAGGCTGCAAGAACTCCCATGCTACTTAGACAAGGTGCGCAGATGCCCTTTTGTTTATCTAGGACCAGGCCAGACACCCCAAGTCCCCTTTCTGCACTCAGCAATGATTATCGGAACAGCAGCTGTCCCGGGTGACCAGTCAGAACAAGATGCCCCATCTGGATGACTTTCTCCTCCCTCTAGATCCAGGCCGCCTGGGCCTGAGCCAGTGGACAGCCCCTCCTAAGGGCAGCGCTTTCAGGCTCTGCACCCCACAACCCGCCTGTCCTTCCTGTGGCCTCCTTTCCATAGGAGAACTGTTCTACCCAACTCTTGGGAAACTTGCAGCCCTTATGGGCAGGGCTTCATCCCAGCACATGGCGTTTTCCCCTCTTGCAGGGCCCCTCCCCCACCCCTTGTCATAGTGCTTTTGAAGGAAATTATCTGAGTCTGAATTTTTCGGTTGCCACTGGCTTGACCAACTATTCAAACTGCCTGTTTCTTACCCAAGCTTCACTCAGGCTCCTCCCCCGCTGCCCCCCCCCCCAGCACTGGAAACGAAGCCCTGCTGACCTGAGCAGAAACATGGGGCCATAGCGGGCCTCCTCCTATCAAAGGAGACTCCGGCCTGCCCTCCTGTGCAAGAGAAAAGCTCCCTTCTGTTGGATCCAGGCGCTGACCCATCTCTGAAGCCCAGTCTTGTCCCACTGCAGTCTTTGGAGTAAGTCTCTCCCTAGCCAAGTATGACTTGATTTTATTTATCAGCTTGGGTCCCCATACACAAGGCCAGCACTGCCCCTGCCACCGCAGTCCCTGATCACCACCATCATCCCGCCCGTCCCCACCCAGTGGTGGTTCATCCTCCCTCAGTCACCCCACTTAGCCACGGACTCGGGTCCAGATCCCATAGGGATGGTGTGAAACAGAGGACACCCTGACCCCACCCAACTAGGACCTCACCCCAGGAGGGAGGCAGACGCCCTGGAGAAACCCATGCCCAATCTCACCTCCATCCAAGCCTATAGGGGAGCCCCTCAAGAGGCGATGGGTGTTAAAAGACACAACGGTCCCAAATCGAGTCACTTGTGCTAAGCCCCATGTCACCAAGCCGGGACAATACCTAAATTATGGTTTCAGCCTCTCCCAGGAATGGAATCTGAAACCAGTAAATCTGGAATTACTTGGTCAGCACTGTTGAGTTAATGGGCCTGACAGACCCTTTCCTGTCGCCTAAATGTAGGCGACCCTCCCACCACCAGTGTGATCTTTGCTAGTATAGCTTCCTTGTCTGCTCCCTCCGTGCTGCCTGTAAGTCTGTCATCCGTACAGCTCCCGGGAGCTCCTTTCTCTCTGCTACATGGGATGCTGCCCAATTCGTGAATCAGAGAATAAAGAAAAAAATAAATTTTACTCAGCTGCATTTTGTTTTTAACAGAGGACGAATACTGGTACCCCACCCAGCTGCCCAGGAGAGTCTGGCGGGACCCCCGAGGTCCACCCAAGGGAGGACGGGCCAGGAGGAGAATCCCACCTCTAGGGCAAGGGTGAAGAAACAGGTGGGGACTCCAAGTACCTTTAGGAAGGGACAGGACGAGGGACCCCATCTCAGGGTGGAAGGCTGAAACACAGGTCGACGAGGGGTGGGAGGGGGTGTTGACCAGCAAAATAGGCCGGTTCCGACCTGTTTGAACCAGCCGCTCCCAGACTCTGTCCCAGGATCTGGCGTACTCACCATTCCGTCCCGCTCTGAGCTTTCGGGGGAAGTCCATCCCGCAGCTACGCCCGGGACAGGTGAGAGCGAGGCGACAGAAGACCTGGGTCCTCCGGGGGCAGGCGCACCCCAGACTGGGGTGGGGGGCACGGGTGAGCAAAGTCCACATGGGATGAGACCGTCACCCGCTCCGGCGCTGATTGGCTAGTCCGCCGGCCACTGCCCTCGGAGGCCCCAACTGGACAGTGTTTCAGGCAGCCCCTCGCGCCAGACCCCTGACCGGCTAGTTTTCAGCCCCACCCCCGCTCCTAATTGGGTGCGCGCGCGCGCGCGCACGCGCACGCACACGCACACACACACACACACACACACACACACACACCAGGCACCGCCCCCGTCGCCTCTTATTGGACAGTTCTCCCAGACTCCTCCCCCATGTCCTCTCCGCGGAGGGCAGGGCAGGCGTGGCGGACCCGGCCCTGCGTAGCGGGGACTCTGCGACTTGCGTCAGGGACCTGGAATCCAGTTTCCCGCGGGAGCGCCCAGTAGCCACAGCTGCAGCAGCAGGGAAGGAGGAGCTGGTGCCCTCTAAGACCAAAGACGCCGACGTGAGGTCACCGCCTGCAAAGCAGGATCCCGCCTGGTTTTGTCTTTTTTTTTTTTTTAAGGATTTATTTATTTATGCACACAAGCTGGGGTACAGGCCAGAGACGCGGGGCGGCAAGAGGGTTCACCAGAGACAGAGTGGGGAGCAGAACAGGCAGATCGTTGGAAATACACTGCTGAGGGGATCAGTGGGCGAGGCAGGAGAGGTCTGCGGCGCCATGTAGGAATCTCCCTGGCCGGGCTGTCGCCGCTGCGCTACCAGGGAGGCCCTCCACTGGGTTTTGACATGTGACCTTTGACTCTGGAATCCCTGGCCTCTGAGGGAGGTGGGACCCACGCCCTAGCCTGCATCCAGGACTCTTCAACAAAGCCACTAAAGTGAGATGAGATGTTAAAATTCCACACGTGCTTTTTTTCCTACAAAGAAATGCTCTTTAGAGGTTTCTAGAGGATTCTGAATATAAAAAGCTGTGAAATCCCCAAGTCAATGAATTTCTTTTTAACAGAACAGGCAGATTTACTGAAATTGCTAAGAAAAGCAGCAGCCCAAACAGGAGAGGTCTGCTGCCTTCGATGAATTTCTATTTTAACTGATTTTTTAACCTCAATAAAAAGCTTAAATTTGGGTTAGACTTGAAAACACTTAATACATGATTAAATTAAGTGAACTAGTGATTACCGGGATGACTCATTTCAGAAAATGCCTTCCAGTTTCGGATACAGTAGGTGTATGAATGAAGCCGAAGATGTCAGGCTGACCTGTTAATGAGCTGAAGTTGTGCTGAGACAAAGCTTTAAAGTAGACAGAAGGTTCCAGGGAAAGGCTGATAAGGCTTCCAAGGCCTCCTGACTCGCTTCTCCAGATAACGGCTTAGAATTCTCTTACTCCCATACTTCCTGCCGTCTGTGGCTGTAAGCTACAAGTGGACTCCTAAGAAGATAAATACGTGTGACTGAATTGCTCGGGGCTCAGACTTTGGAGAAACATCTCCTCTGAGTCCCCTGGCCTTGACGTTAATGAAATTCTTCCCTCCTCCTCTCTGAGTGCCTTTTGGTTTCCTGACTGGATTTCTTCCGCAACATAAGCACCACCATCTCTATTCTGCTTACAAATGATGTCGATTTTTGGAGTCGATGGAGAGTGGGGTTCTTGGGTTCACTCTGGGAAAGGTTTCACCAGAGCTCCCTTCAGTGGCATGCAGCGGGTTTCTCAGGGGAGTTTCTCCACGAGACAGAGACATTAATTACATTTAAAGAACAGTTTATTAGGGAAAACGAAGAATAGAGAAGCACCTGCAGGTGGACAGCAGTGCTTCCGAGTGCCAGAGCAAGATTGCACTGATACGGTTTTCTCTTTGGGAGGGGCTCACACCTTCCAGGAATGGCTTGTTTGTTGTTAATCATGTAGGATTAGAAAGGGGCCAGAGATTGTCCTGACACTCCTTTCACTCCCTATAGCCTGTGATACCTGCTTGAAGTGATGATGTCAATCCCTTCTACCCCCACCTCCTGTGTGGGTCCTATATTCTCCATCACAAACAGAATTATAAAAATTTGTGTTATTTTTAATGATTGCAATAAGGTTTAATTCACTTTCATAAAGATCAGTGTTCAGGGGAACACATTTTAGAATGGTTTCCTATGTAGGCAATTATAATTAAAAATAAATTACTTTTTATTTTACTCGATTTTTTCTTGTGTGAGTTTGTAACATATGCCCCATTGCAGATCCAGCCTGAAAATTAGCATGTCCTTCAACACTGTTAAAATTTTTTTCCAAAACAATTCAATAATTCCTTAGAATTCATCTGAGTACATTTAAAAATCTAATTGCCTTTAATTAAACAATTTATGAATCAAACAGCATGCCACCTAGAAAACAGAAAGCAGCCCCAAAGACAGGTACAAAATGGAAGGTGATTCTTGTTTTTTTTAGCATTTAAATCTAATTTTTATTGCTAAAGGTCAAATTAGCTAGCAAGTAGCACTGACAATACACTTTTCACTATATAAAACAGTATAAACTGGTTACACATTAATAAAGACTTTAACACACATACTTCTCTAATGAAACAGGCTAGATGCTGCCCTTGCTGTAAAAAGCTGTACATGAACAGAAATGAACATGTTCAGTCCCAGGCCCTGGCAGCTGACTAGAGAATGTCAGTTGCTCCCAATTTCATTTGATCACAGAAATGGCAACAATGCAGAAACTTGCACTCATTGAATAGTAAATCGGACTTGCAGAAGAGCTACTGTTGGCCGCTGTGGACAGTCATCTAACAAAACAGAAAATTTTTTTATAAACTGCAGTGGGGGAGATAAGGAAAGAGTAGCTTTGTTTAAGGCAAGACCAACTCCCCTTGGGGGAAGAAAGCATCTATTAAGCAGATTACCTCATTGGAAAATACCAAACTGCTTAAGATAACATTCCTGGGAGAGGTTGAAACTGCAGCTAGGAGACCTGAGTCTTGGCACAAATGACTCCGTTAGGGTGGTTGTGTCTTTTTATAACAGTAGGCATGCCATTTACCTCCTAGTTACCAATTTTATTAGTTTCTTATTTATCTGGCCGGCATACAGGTAAAAAGTAGCAATTTCACCTACATGTTTTGCTTCCTTCTCTTTTTATAAAAAGTAACTTGGTGTACACATCGCAATACTGTTTGCTTTTGGGGTTCAATTTTAAAAATCCTATAGATCTTTCATCTCAGGTGACTTTCTTCATCTTTTTAAAGGAGTATGTTTTTTAAAAAGACACAAGGGCCCGCCGGTGTGACAGTTAAATCTCTCTCTCCCCACCTCTGAGTGCCACCTGATTTCTCTGGGAAAGTTGCCGCAACAATAGGTTCATCTTCAGTTCTCACAGACGAAGAGATAATTTTGGAGCCCTAGATAAGCGTTTTACAGGACTTTAATGCTGAATCAGGGACAGATTAGCTGTCTCAGTATTTCTCTGGCTGTCCCTTTCTTGTGTAGTCGCCATACCTTATAGTCTCTCACCTCTTGGCACAGGTGTCCCTCTTTACATATATATATGCCCCGCGCCTGCTGGGCCCGGGTATCCATTATTATAGGTGCGCGTGCAAAACTGGTCGCGGACCCCTCTGCACACGACCCTGCTTTGCTCTGAGTCCCCCCCAAAGACAGGCTGCACTTACATTCACCTGCATCCACTATTCCCCTAAATCCCAGTCCGTCCTGGAATCTAATTCTAGGGGACCCTAAGTCCCCAACCAAGACCCCTGAGGTCCAGCCCCGTTTCACACAACCATCTGCTGGATCTAGCCTTTTTTTTTTTTAAGATTTATTTATTTATGCACACAAGCTGGGGTATAGGCCAGAGGTGTGGGGTGGCAAGAGGGTTCACCAGAGACAGAGTGGGGAGCAGAACAGGCAGATCGACGGAAATACACTGCTGAGGGGAGCAGCGGGCGAGGCAGGAGAGGTCTGCCCTGCCATGTGGGAATCTCCCCGGCTGGGCATCAGGCTGGGCATCGAACTAGCATCGCAGCTGCCGACAGCTCCACTGCACAGCGCTTAACCGCTGCGCCACCAGGGAGGTCTGGGATCTAGCCCTTTAAATGAGGGCCTTGCTTTCTGAAATACGTCCCCACCCTCTGACCCATTCCCGGAGCCGCTAGTCCTCGCCCAGCCTCCGCCGCCAAGCAGATGACGACCAGGGCTCCGCCGTGGCCACAGGAAGCACACCCCTCGGGACAGGCCGGCTGCCGCAGCTAAGAACTACAACCGCGACCGGCTCTCGACCCGCGCTCCCGCTTCCGGTTCCTGAACCACCGGAACCGGCGAGGGGGAGGGTCTGAAGTCTGGGATTGGTGGAACCTCAAGGGGACAGGTTCATTCTCCAATCACTGAGCAGACAGACTCTTAACTCCTCCCTTCTGAGACGCGATTGAGTTCAGGGACCGGATCCCTCCAGGGCGTGTTTGAAGTCGGAATGACACAGAAAGGCTCCGCCCGCTGGTGGGCGTGGTTATGCCAGAATGAGGCGGGTGCGGGCTGAGGGCGTGGCCTCCCGTGCATTCAGAACGCCCAGGTTTCCCTGATCACGTGAACAATAATCCCTATTTCCCACGACACCTCCCTCATGTAAAACATTCCTATAAAAAGGTGTTTCCGTTGTTGGAATGTTTCTTCCTCAAACATATCATTTCTTCCAGAAATGAGGTCATATTCTGTACATTCCTCTACGTGTGGATTTTCTTGCTGATAAATGCGTTGTTGTATTCTATCTTGGCCACTGGAGGGCGGCCTAGCCTACATTTTTCACAATGTAACTAATTTGGATTTTGCTTTGGATGGAGTCGGGAAAATGCACGTGGATTCCTCCCATAAGTACTCATTAAGCATCTTCTATGCCCCTGACTCTGTTTTCTGCACTGGGGAAGACAGCAGTAAAAACACAAATATTTTTCGCCCTTATTCTTCTTAGATTCCAGTGGGGGAAAGACAAAAGAATTAACCCTATTACTAAAGGACATATATATAATAAAAAATATACATCTCACTGTGGACAGGGAAGCAGGTGTGGCTGCCTCTCCCCGTGCAGCCGCCCCTAGTCCCTGCACAGCTGTTTGATTTCCCTCACACACAGGGAATCCTCTCTCCTTCCCTGCCTCCCCTCCCCTTCTGGGGACCCAGATTCAGCCTTTTGTAAGTTCTAAGTTCTAAGTTCCTGGTGCTGCAGGAAATGAGAATGACTGAGACTGGAACAGGCCTGGGAATCTGGAACAACTCCCGCCTGAGAGCTGGCATCTGGGGTCCCCAGAGAAGCTCAGGTGTGCAGTGGATGGCAGCTGGTATGTTCTGGAACAGCTTGTTGGAAATGCATTAACAGACTCAATTTAGGAAAAATCAAGCAATTCTTACAGGTATTCCTTTTAAGGATGTGTCTTTTAAGAATCGATAACTTCACAATATAATGATTATATTGATTATAATGATAATATTGATGATGATTATATGGGTTATATGTAACGATTCCTTTTAAGAATCAATAACTTCACAATACAATGTACACAAATCAGTTCAGGGCAAGTCATAGACTGAATGCAAGGGCTGGAATTATAAAACATCCTGAAGAATACAGGAGACAAGTCTTTGTGACCTTAGGCAAATTTCTTAGATAGGACACAAAATGTATAATACCAAGAAATAGTCAATTTGATCATTAACTCTTTTTTTAAAAACAAGCTCTGGCTAGTTTTTTTTTTAAAGTTAATTGAAGTGTGTGTGTGTGTGTGTGTGTAAAACTGGGGGGTAGGCCAGAGGTGTGGGGGGCAGAGGGGAGGTGGTGAGAGGATTCACCAGAGACAGTGGGGAGCAGAACAGGCAGATTGACTAAAATATATGGCTAAGGGGAGCAGCTGTGGAGACAGGAGAGGTCTGCTGTACCATTTGTGGGTCAGCTCCCTGGCCATAGCTGTGATAGCATTGAGACTTAACCCTTAGGCTACCCCGGGAGGCCCAAATGCCACATTTTTAAAAGGAAGAAAAAAATAGGCACAATTAATTTTAGTAGTACATTTTATTTAACCCAATTCATCTAAAATTTTATACCTTCAACATGTAATATGCACAAAAATACATTCATGAGCATTTTATAATTTTTGAATAAAGCCTTAAAAATCCTACGTATACTAGGCACTCAATTTGGATATTCCGTTGTCATTAGAAATAAAATCTACCATCAAAAAGTTAGATATGCGGCCCTCCCTGGTGGCTCAGCGGTTGAGCGCTGCACTGTGGAGCTGTCGAAAGCACGCGATACGAGTTCGATGCCCAGCCGGGGAGAATCCCACATGGTGCGGCAGACCTCTCCTGCCTCGCCCACTGCTCCCCTCAGCAGTGTATTTCTGATCTGCCTGTTCTGCTCCCCACTCTGTCTCTGGTGGACCCTCTCGCCGCCCCACACCTCTGGCCTGTACCCCAGCTTGTATGTTTAAATAAATAAATTTTAAAAAAAAGTTAGATATGCATACCCAAACTGTTCCAAATAGGAATATTTTCCTATAAATATAGATGACCAGCTGGTGTCGGTCTTAGCCCTGCACATCCTACCAGGCCCACCGGGAAGTTTAGTCACCCTCACTGAGAGTCATTATTTTAAATTTAAACTTTAATAAATTTAATTTAAATAAAATTAGACATCTATTTCCTCAGCCCTGCTAGCCACATGTGAATAGCCACATGGATGGCAGAGCTCAAGAGAGAACAGTATTTGCAAAGTGGAAATAACAGAAATGCCCATTACTGACCTAACTGAATTTAATGATTAGAAGGGCAGGCGACGGTGAGGCAAAGTCGGTGTGATGAGGCTCACCCCTCCACCACCATGGGGAATGCATCGCGCCCATCACTGCCGATGCAAAAACAGACTCCAGGCTTTAGCAGAGACCATCATTTTTTAAACTGTGACCCTCAGACCAACTGCATCAGCATCACTAGGACATTTGCTAGAAATGCAAACTCTCAGCCCCCCCCCCCCCAGGCCACCTGCATCAGAAACTTCAGGGTTGGGGCTCAGGGATGTGTGTTCAAACAACTCCCCATGTGATATTTTAAAAGATTTATTTATTTATGCATACAAAAGCTGGGGTGTAGACCAGAGGGGTGTGGGGGGGGGGGTGAGAGGATTCACCAGAGACAGAGTGGGGAGCAAAACAGGCAGACTGACTGAAATCCACTGCTGAGGGGAGCAGCAGGCGAGGCAGGAGAGGTCTGCTGCGCCATGTGGGAAGCAACCTGGCCAGGGATCGAACTCGTGCTGTAGTGGCTGCCAATAGCTTCCTAGGCTGAGACTTAACCCCTTGTGCCACCAGGGAGGCCCCCCCATGTGATTCTTGTCCACATATCTAAGGACTGATGACTAAAGACATGGAGGTAAATATCCTTAGTAACGTGGTCTTGACTCCAAGTATCCTAGGTGAGGACCCAGCAGGGGTTGGTGATTTTTCATTTGGAACCTTTGGCTCCCTTTTGTTTTATTTTGTGTTTAGAAACAATGAGTCAGCATATTTCTCTGGTGGGATATTTGTAACATATCAACAGTTGGTAGTTGATAGAAAGATGGGTAAATAGGCAGAAGGGATGGGGTCCCACCACCAGGTCTGTGGACACCCCAGACCCCCTTGACTCCCGTTCTGGCATCTGGTCAGATGACAGGCAGAAATGCACCTCGAAATCAGGTGTAGAGGTAAACTGTTTGGGACCAGCCAAAGGCAAGCTGACTCTGGTCAGCCAGGAGACTCCTCTGGAGAAGGAAAAATTTTATTTGATTTAATTAATCAGGAAATTAAAACAAAAAAGAGAAAGAATAAATAAAACCAAAAAAAGAGAATAAAAGACTTTTGCCTACTAACATCTTTGTTAGTATTTGTAACGAAACAAATACTTTAAATCAATGTTACTAAAATAAACAAGTGGAGCAAATTTTAATCCATTATCAAGTCATTAAAAAAAGAAAGAGAGGGAAGAAATTACTGCCACCATAAATTCCCTAAGAATTTTCCCATTGTGAGAATATGGCGCAGCTGCGGCCCTGAGACACTGTTGTTGGGAATGGAGGATGGTGCAACCACTTTGGAAAACAGCCTGGCAACTGCTGAAAAAGTTAAACAGTCACATGGTCAAACCATTCCTACTGATTCAACTCAAAAACCTGAGAAATGAAAGCAAATTTCAACACAGAGACCTACACTGGATGCTTGTTACAATTTTATTCAAGATCACCCCCAACTGGGAACATTCCAAGGACCATCAGTGAGTGAGGAGATAAACAAAATGTGGATCATGCATGGAAATGCTCATCAATAAGAAAAAAGAACGAAGTCTGATACAAACAACAATATAGAATCTTAAAAAAAAAAAAAAAGTATGCTCGGTGAAAAAAGCCAGACACAAAAGGACATATATTTAATGATTCCATTTACACAAAAGGTACACTTACCGAAACAAAGCTAGGGACTGGAGGGAGGGTTTATTTCAAAACAGACAAGAGGGGGCCTCCCTACTGGCACAGGGGTTAAAGTCTCAGCTTTATCAAGCTATCCCCAGCTACTGTGGTCTGAGTACTGATCCCCGGTCAGGGAGCTGACCCACATGGCACAGCAGACCTCTCCTGTCTTGCCCACTCCTCCCCTCAGCAGTGTATTTCAGTAGATCCACCAGTTCTGCTCCCTACTCTCTCTGGTGAATCCTCTCACCCCCCACATCTCTGGTCTGCACCACAGTTCTTGTATGCATAAATAAACTAACTCTTTAAAACAAACAAAATAACAGAGAAGAGGGACATTTTAAGGGCAATGGAATTTTCTAATATTGGATTGTGATGACTGTTGTACAACTGGACAAATCACAGAACCATGCTTAAAATGGGTGACTTCATATTATGTAAATTATACTGCAAGGAAGTTGTAATTAAAAGTCTTACCGGTAGAGGGTGAAAGAGACCACACATTCAGCTCACATCAGCCTAGAGATTTAGGTCTAATTTGCAGTCTGCCTTCCCTTCTTCCCACACCACAGAGAGAATGAACTACAGCCTCAGGAGGGGTTCTGCAGGGTCCCCAGGCCTTGGGGTCTCACCGGAATTAAGTTTAGATGACATGCTGAAGTTAACAATCGGCCACCTGGGAGTTTGCTAGGATGTCCTCAGAGCTGAAAATGCCTGCTTTGACCAACCAAGGCCACACTTAGTTGTGAATTTATACCAGGTGGCTGAATGGGCAAGTCTCTTAACCATTTGACAGGGAGAATTAGTGTTGGGACATCACCTGGGTTAAATTCCTTTCCGAGGTCGCAGAAGAAGAGCCCTTAAAGGACAAAGTATAAATGGGCATGAATTTATACTTTGGTGCTTTTTTGTTATTATTATGGAGAAGAATGGGGTGCAGGCCAGAGGTGTGGGGTGTGAGAGGATTCAGCAGAGACAGAGTGGGGAGCAGAACAGGCGGATCGACTGAAGTACACTGCTGAGGGGAGCAGCGGGCGAGGCAGGAGAGGTCTGCTGCGCCCTGTGGGAAGCTCCCTGGCTGAAACAACAAATACTGGTCATCTCACCATTCCTGCGGTCAGGGGCCTGGGGTGGCACCACTGGGTCTCTGAGGAGCTTCAGCCTTTCAGTTTTCCCCCGTTCCTAGTGAACATGTCTGCCATCCAGAGCTCAGTTAAAAATAATCCCTTCTCAAAGGTTGGATCAAGGAGTAGAGCAGTGGGAGGAAGTGATGGAAAGGAAATTGGAGTTGAGGAGCTGGCCCTTGCTGGGACTTGCTGTGTGAATTCGGCTGATTGTGTCACGAGTCAATGTAGACCCCGGGGGGCTGGGGGTGGGGTGGGGAGAGTTCATAGATGAAGAAATTGAGGTCAGAGAGGACACCTGTCCACACCTGGCCCGTGGTGGGACTGGAATTCAAATCCAGGTCTTTCTGATGCAAAAGTCACTATTAAATACAAAATATAATTAACCTTCAAAAAACAGTCTTAGCGAGGCCCCTCACTTCCTCTTACTCCTAACTGTGCTCACCATCCTGCAGCATTGTTGTTTTTAATTTATCCTTGTCTGTTTTATGTTCTGTGTTTACGCTGCAAGGATAACTGAATGGCTGACACTTGTGATGGCCACACGGCCCCTTTTGGGTGCTTGTTTTTCCTTGGATGTCTCAGTTGGGGACGGTCCCAAGGTTGCTTCACCTGCCCCCACTCCCTCCCTAGGGACTCTAGAAGCTTCTGGACACGTCCTCATTGGCCCTGGGCAGGGTGCTAGTGGTTCTCATTTGATAGTGAAGCCATCACCTTGTCACATTCATCCCAAAAGATAAATTCGGGGGCCTCCCTGGCGACCTAGGGGTTAAGTCTCAGCCCTCTCACCACTTCCTGAGTTTGATTCTGGGCCAGGGAGCTGACCCACAGGGCGCAGCAGACCTCTCCTGGCTCCCCACTGCTCCCCTCAGCAGTGGATTTCAGTGGATCCACCTGTTCTGCTCCCCACTCTGTCTCTCACCTCCACACACACCTGTGGCCTACACCCCAGTTCTTCTATGCAAAATGAATAGAATCTTTTTTTTAAAAGTGAGAGAGCCAGGTCCAAGAGACCCAAAATCCACTTCTGGATGGGTGCATCTTCCTCCAAACTTGGGTCCTTGGGTCCTCAGGGTGGGCAAACCAAATGCCACCATGTTCGATGGCAGGAACCTAATTTAGAACTGGACATCAGGGTGTAAGGATTATGAGCATAGATCCAGAGTAAGATGGCCTGGCGTGAACCCTGGTTTAGACGCTGGTTTAGATGCGTAGTAGCTGTGTGACCCTCAGGAAGAACAGCTAACCTCTCTGGGCCTCAGTTTTCTCCTCTGTAAAATGCGGATATCAGATTCCCAGAAGATGAAAGGGGTTTGCTGTAGTGACTTAATGTCTCTTTTGCGTCCCCTGGAAGGTCTGTGTCCTTCAAAAAGACACACTGCTACCCGGGAACGTGATCTAATTTGGAAACAGGGTCACTGCAGACGTGATTAATTAAGAGGAGTTCACACTGGACTCGGCGGCCTGCACCCAATGCCTGGTGTCCGTAGAGGGACACAGCCCCCTAAGGACAAAGCTAGTGACCAAAGTGGGGTTTCTAACACCAAGGGACACCGAGGACTGCTGAGGGACCGGGAGCCAGGAGAGGCAGGAGGAATTCTCCGGTAGAGCTTTCAGAGAGAGCACGGCCTCGTGACACTTTGATTTTGGACTTCTGGCCTCCAGAACTGGGACAGAACAGGCTCCTGTTCTTTGAAGCCTCCAAGTTGGTGGCCATTTATCCTGGCAGCCCCGGGGAAACCAAACACTAGCCTCTCTCCACCAGATGGCAGACGGCAAACCTCAGTCGATCTAGGTAATTCAATAAATTCACTTTTCCTGGATACAGGCCTAAGGTCAAGGAGGTTCTGTGGTGTCTGAGCAAAGGCGGCTGGGGGGGCATCTGCCCTTGAGCAGCTCCAGCCAGCAGCTGTGGAAGGTCCCCGTCCTGCCTCTGTCACTCAGCTGGCAGGGCACCGCGGCACCTCCTGTGCCAGGCGTTCTGCAGCTTCTTGGTCACGTCTGTCCTATTGTCTCTTGCCCACGCGGGCCACTGGGCAGTCCTAGGGATGGGAGAAGAGAACAGAGGGGGACTGAAATCTGTCACCACCTCTTGCTGTCACCGCCCTGCTCCACAGCCCCCTCTGCACCTGGGCTTTCTCTGGAGCCCCGCGCAGGGCCCACACTCCCGCCCAGATCACCTTGGCACCTGCGCTGAGGGCAAGGCTGAGGTCTTGGGGCAGCCCAGGGAATTCCCAAGCTTTTAGAATGCAAACTCTTTTGCTTTCAAACTTTCACCCCAACTTTGGGCTTTCCCAGTTACCCCACTCAAAAGCCAAGAGGGAAATGTGGCTTCCTCCTTGCCTGTCTGCAGCTCATTTACCCACCTCCTCAGGGTGTGAGGAAAGAAGGCAGTGTCCCTCCTGGCCAGGCCGGAGCCAGCGGAGACAAGAAATGCCTCTTGGTCATCGATCTACAGATTGGACACCAGGGTCCGGCACACCGCAGCCATCACGCCAAACAGCACCTGCTTCCACATGTGGGGCTGTCAGCTTTCAACAACTGGAACCGAAATTGCTGCTATAATAATATTTCTCATTTCTATGTGAACCTAGGACTTTTCCTTTTGGAAGAACCTCGGATCCATGTTGACCGGTGAGGATTTCGACCCCAGTCACGTGCGGCTACTGAGCATTTGACGTGGGGCCAGTGCACCTGAGGGACTTCGTTTCGTATGGCTTCGTTTTAATTCATTTTCTCATAACTCGCCACAGGTACCGGGTGGATGTGAGACAAGACAGCCTTGGATAAACTGGTGTGCCGAGTTGAAAGTTTACAACCACACAGAGGAGAGCCAAGAGCACAGAGGGAGGCAATTAGCAGGCTGGCCCATAAATAAAATACACTTCAATTAAGGGTCAGTTGAGGAATCATGGGCGGAAACGTTTTCTGCGGCTCATACCCAGTAGCCCTCACATCCGCCTCTGTAGACCAACCACAAAACCCAAGTTATGTATTTACATCAGATCCTCTGGGGGGCCACGCAGCCCAACAGCTAAACCCTCATTTCCCCCTATATGAATTACAAACACAGCAGGGCTTAGAGCCACTGGGATTACAAGATTAGCTCCAATTCAAACCACATTGGGAGAAAAATAAACTAAGAAAGGGGGATGAGGGACAGAGCTGTCGGGAACCAGAGCTGAAGGTTGAAGGAACCAGCTGGTGACGGTCAGAGGGGAGACTGACGAGCCAGGCGGTATCACCAGAGCAAAGGTCCTGGGGCACCAGAAGCTTTGCCTCATTCAAACCCTGGGCTGACCACTTCACATCTTGAGTAGACTTTCAAAGCTCAGAAAGAGAACTCTTCAATCCCTACACCCGTCAGTCACCATTTATCCTTCTGACTTCATCCCAGACCCGGAGTGCCCACCATTTCTTCCCATTCTGGCCTGGAATCTGGAAAAACTTTACCGGCTTGGGACTCTCAGATCCTCAGTTGCGGGGCTAGGAGGGAGGTTGGGGAATTCATTGATAAAATGCGCAGCCTGAAGCTTGACTCTTAGAAGAGCCAGATAAAAGGGAGCGGTTCGGTTTTCCCCAGAAAAGGGGGCGCAAAGCTTCCTTTGCATTCACATTGAGGGAAAGTTATTGGCCCATGTAAACATTGGCGGGGGGGGGGGGGCTAAAGACCTCCCTCCCCTTTCGCAGCCCCACCCTCAAACCGTCAGCCACTCTATGCAAGGCTAAACATTACGAAGTTTCTCACCAAACAAAGCAGCAACACACTTTGTTGGAAGAGGGACACGCCCAGTCCCTCTTCCAAGCTGACCCCCCCAAGCCTCAAGTCCTTCTGATTACCCTCGCCTTTACCCCCAGTCTGCCTGCCGCTCGGCGGCCTGCCTTTCTGGTAGCAGGATCGCAAGGGTTAAGCAGTGGTGTCTCGCGCACTGATTGACAGCCAGGCCACAGGCCCGGGGAAAACAACCAATCAGAGACGAGATCCGCTGCCCACGTGGGCAAACGGCCTTGCGATTGGACGGCGCCCCCGACGGCCGCTGGCAAAGCCCGAGCCCACGTGCAGCTGCAGCTTGTTCATTGATCGGCCTCAAGGTGCTGGTCGCAGAGGGGCGGGGCGGGGGCGGGGCGGGGCCAGATAGGTCAAATGTCCCCCCGCCCCGCCAGGGTGTGAGGGGTGGTGCCTCCTCTTGACCTGAACTTGGCTGGCCCCCGCAGCTTCCTGCGAGCTCCTCCTGGGCCTCCATCCTAAGGGAGGTGGGTAGGCGGACGGGTTTCCTGGAAGGCCCCAGGGCCGCTGGGCCGGGGAGGAGGCTGGAGAGGCTTTGAGAGCCAGAAGCCTAAGAGAAGGGGTTTGGAGCTGCAGCAGTGGTTAGGGTGAAAAGAGAATTCTTTTTTCCTGTTTATCTGGGAGGATCAATTCCTTCCAGTTCACCTGGCCAACTCTTACTTAGCCTTCAAAACCCCTTTCCAACGATGCTCTCCTGTGTTTTAGGGAACAGTCTCAAAGCTCAGGTTGAGCTCAGGCATCCCCGTTTAGCCCTCACTGCTCCTGACCGGGAGTGTCTCCTGTCTAGCACCTTGTCCTCCTAGGCTGAGGTCCTTGCAGTCCCCACCATTCGTGCAGCTGGAGGCGCCAGCATGTTTAATGAATGAATACAGGATGCATGGAATGCAATGGGGTGCTGGAGCTCAGGAGGGGGCTCGGGGGCTCAGGACCGGGTCCTGGAGGGGAGACCAAGTTGAGTGGGGTGGGGCTGGTCCTGTGCCACCACGTCGCCTTCTGCCTCAGGAGCTGTGTCTCCTTGTTACTTTTAGAGTCTCTGGCTAAACCCTGTGACTGTTGCCTGAAGATGACCTCCAGGGGCCACCCCAGCCCCCAGGAGCAGCCTCAGGGGATGGCAAAGCCCCCAGGAGCTTGGGTGAGGAGGGCATGGCATGGCATTGGTTCCTGGGGGGAAGGTAGAGAGAGAGCCTAGGGTTGGGCTCAAATCCAGCTCTCCTGCTCCTTCTGGATGGACTCAGGGTACGTGAGCTGGCCAAGCCTTTTGGCTGGGGCACTTAACCCATCGTGCCTCCCGACAGGTGCCAAGGTACTTTCTTTAATTAAACGTCGTATCACCCAGGTGATAAAACACATGACTACATCATCTACTCAGTTAATGTTATAAGCGAAAGGCTCCCCCCCACCCCCAGATCTTCTCAGAAGGGACTGTTGCTAACAGTGTGGCTTAGGCGCTTGCACAGTTTTTCTGTAAAGGGTCAGAGTGAATATTTTAGACTTTAGTCGAAGATGCAAAATGGAGGAGACTCTGTAGTGCTTAAGTAACGAGAAAGAAAGCAAACCTTCAGGTTTTAGGAGAGCCAACCCAAGCCCTTTCAGGGCTCATCAGAGCTCTCAAGGGAGGGGTGTTGGCAAGTTTGGAGGTCATCTCCCTCTCCCCACTTTGGCTTTCCCAGGCTCACACTGGGGCCAGCCCTCCAGCCCTGAACTCTCAGGGCTTTCTGGATCAACTCAAGAAGCAGTTCCCCAGGTGAGGGTGATTCCCCAGGGGAGGCTGGAGGTTCCAAACTCCATTAAGGGGAAAGATCTCACCTGGTCTCCCAGTGACCCAGAAGCCCCTGTGCAAAGAAAGGATGCATACCCGGGAGAACCAGCCTGGAGGCTAAGGCCAAAGGGAAAGCGGTTTATTTAAATGTTTCAGTTGTTCAGCATGACTCTGTTTGCATGAAATTACATATTTAAAAATGACTGCATTAAAATCTGATTCCTTTTGACGCTGCCTTTAATGTGGCTTCTAGAAGGAATGCCTCATTTGCTGACCTCACACACCACCACCCCAACCCCCACCCCGCCCAGGCTGGGGGCAGGGCTCCTCCCTGGGGGTGGGGCTTCTTCCAGTGGCATCTAAGCTGCTCCAGCTGGTCTCTCTCTCCACCCCCACACCCCCCATCTCCAGGCTTCCAGAACTCCTGCAAGCACAGTTGGAGAACATGGACCACTTGGTGAGTCCCCAGCAGCCCCTAGGGCAGCTCCTCCCAACCTGTTCTGGCTTTGGTCTCAGGAACCTGGTTTGGGGATACCTCTCCTTTAACTATTTTTACTTTGGAGGAATGGGTTAACCCATTGAACCCCAGCTTCTTCGTGTGAGTTTTTCTTCATACTAATCTTCCGCAAAAACTATAAATTCCATATGTAAATATGTTTCTTTGGTCCTGGGTTGGGTCCTTTACTGTGCATGCCTGGAGTGCCTGCCCTGGAGGAGTATATGTTCTAGTGTGGTATGATCTTCTAGAACTTTCTGAAATACTGGGGATGTTATGTATCAACAGTGTCCTATCAGGTACCCACATGTGGCTACTGAGCACTTGCAAGGAACTGAATTCAACTTAATTTAATAGAATATTGGGCTGGTGTGACTACATTATTGGACAGGGCGGTTCATGGCCAGGAAGATAACAATATAGAGAGAAACAAGATTTACAAAATGTAAGCACTACAAAGAAAATAGAAGGTGGGATGAAAGCAGTGAAGATTTTGAGCTAAGGCAGGAAGCTTCTCAAAGTGATGTTCACCGGTGAAACATGGAAGATAAGGCGCTCCTGCAATCCCTGGAGAGAACAGGGAAAAGATTCCAGGCAATAGGAACAGCATGTGGCAAGGCCCCGGGGCAGGACTGTTTCTGGCATGTTTGAAGAACAGTGTGGAGATTTATGTGGTTAGAGCAGAGTGATAAGGGCAGGGCGTGCAGGGCCATATTGGTTGCAGAGATGCCTTTGACCTTCACATTGAGAGTGAAATTCAAGGATGTCCTAATTCGCTCCCACTCTGCCTGGTGTGTTTGTCCCATCTGATGAGAATAGGCACCAGAGAGGTCGAGCCGTTTGCCCATGCCAACACAGCGAGGGAGAAGTACACTCAGCTTTCAATTCCAGACTCTTCCCCACTGCCATCAGCCACTTACCAGTGTAATCCCATTATTCCTTTGCAGCTCCAGAAGATTCTGCAGGGTCTTCAGGAATATCACAAACAGGTGAGTGAGCAGAAGTTGGGCTATGGCTGCCCCTGCCGGGTATGGGGAGTACTTAGCATTTATCCCCAGTAAGGTGGGGGCTCTGAAGGGCTGTGGATTGGGAGGGGCTGGCTTCCGGACATCAGGAGGTCCCCCACACCTGGGAGTGATCTCTCCTCTGAGTCTCTTCCTTCCTGGCCAGCTTCCAGGGTCCTTGCAGGGCTGGGATGAGGCTGGGGGCTGCTTCAGCACTTTGCAGGTTAATTACTGCAGATCATAAGCTCCAGTTACGTGCTCCCCACACCGGACTATTGCAGATTCTCAAGGGTACAGACCACACTCCAGCAGGGGGCAGGTCTGTTCCGGGGTCCAGACTCCTGCCTCCTGGCACCAGCGCCCTGCCCAAACTGAAGCACGTCTCCTACCCCTGCCTGTCCTCTGCCACCTGGCCCTTTCTCCTGGGTGCTGGCAGAACTTTCCTGCCAGTGCCAGATGTGACTGGCAGGGTGCCAGGGCCATGTCTGCAACTTAACAGGGCCTCGGGTGAGCAGCTCAGGGAACAGGGAGAAAGCAGAGCCAGAGTGAGGGGGGCCCAGGAAACCACCAGAATGTGGTTATTCACTCAACAGATACTTATCCATCGCCCGCTTGCCAAGTGTTACTCAAGGAAATAGCCCCTATCCATGGGGAGAGTGGAGCTTAGGAAACAGGTATCAGTGGTGAGGGCTGTGCAAGGTGGGGCTGGATGAGAGCAGCCCCAAGGGAATGGTGGGGGTCAGGGTGGGGTGGTTTGCAAGTCAGGGTGGTCAGTGAACACCCACTGAGGAGGGGACATTTGCACAAACTCTTGAAGCACATCAGATTGCATCTGAGAGTGTAGACGTCTGGCATGAGGAGTAGGCCAGGCGCAGCACGTGCAAAGGCCCTGGGGCAGGACTGCCTGGCGTGTTGGAGATCAGCTGGGGGCCTGTGAGGCTGCAGCAGAGTGAGGCATGGGGTGAGTGGGGGGAAGTGAGGGCAGAGTCTTACGGTAATGGGGAGAATTTGGGCTCTTTACCCCAGTGAGGTGGAGGCCCTGGAAAGCTGTGGGCACAGGAGGGGAGGGCTGTGATTCAGGTGTTCCCTCGATGGTACGTTCTGGTGGTTGCTGGGGACAGGGTGGAGCTGGGGGGACCAGTTGGGACTTTCAGGTGTGATACGCCGCTGGCCGCTGGCCACTTAGAGCAGTTCGGTTGTGAGAAATGAACAGTGGTGTATGTGTTTTGGGGAATAATCTAACAGTACTTGCTAAGTATCCAGACACTGGGGGCAAAGCCCCTAGATGAACCACTGCTGTTGTGGCTCCATCTAGGTGGGCCCCCCAATCCCAGCCTAGAAGACCCCCTGGCTTTGCTCCTTAGCCTTCTTGCTCTTCTACCTCCACCGCTCCTGGCTCACCCTCCTGGTTTTCCCAGACTCCTCGCTGTGAACTTAAAATCCTGAGCAGCAGCAGCCCCCTGCTCCCCACCTCCTTCTGAACAGCTCTCCCCAGGGAGGGCCGGCTAGCTGGCAGGAGGGAGCGGCGCTTTTCATGCTGAGTGCATTAAAGTGCCAGTAAATTGCGCATTAACGAGCCAGGGCGAATTGGGGAAGGCTCCCCAGGGGCTGCTGCTGGGAGGCCCAGCTGGGGAATCTGTCACTGGCTGCCCCAGGAGGCAGCAGCCTGGAACCCTGAGAGGGCCCTGAGAGGGTCTTCCTGGCTCCGCTCTTCCACTGCCTGTCTGCCCCGAGCAGGGGCGTGTCGGCTAGGGCTGGAAGCAGGTCAGTGATGCCTGGGCCTCTTCTTCCTGCCTTTGGGAAACTGGTTTCTCTGGGCCTCGATTTTCTCTCTGCAAAATGGGAACACCAGTCCTCCCTGCCAGACAGAACTCCCTTCATCAGCACTTGCATTGTATTCCTTTGTCATCCTCCTCCGAGTCACCGTGGGGACGGTGAAGCAGCAAGGACAGTGGGCACTGCCTCCACTAGCCAGAGACCAAGTCCGGGCCGTCCCTGCAGCAGCGTGGCGTGCAGGTGACGCTCAGCAAGGAGCCCAGCCACCTCTCACGCAGGAGAGCCACACGAGGCGCGAGGCTTCCTCGGGACGGCGGGTCGGAGCCATTCCCAGCATCCCTGTCTTTAGGCTGGCCCTGGGCTAGCTGGCGCTGTGCATGGCCACGTTCCCATGAAGCTCCCCGTGGTGCCAAGGAGGTGGGCCTCTGCCCGTGTCTTCTTGGGAACACTGGCCAGGAGGTTCCCATCTTCCTTGGGCTGTGTCCCCAGCCCGATGCGCACACACGAGGAACCCCTGCTCTTCCCGGAGCTTGTCCCATCTGCTTTGGCAGCTAGTAGTCCCACCTGGCACTTGAAATGTAGCTGGTGGGGCTGTACGAATTACACTTTTAATTGTACTTTCTATTTAAATCGCCATCTGTGGCTGGTATCTGCTGCGCAGGGCGGCCCAGCCTGCGGAAGGCGCGGGTAAGAGCGAATCGGCGCTTGTGCTGGAAAGTGCAGAGAGCAGAGCTGCTGCCGCAGAGGAGCATGTCCTAAAGCGGAAAGAAAAAGGAAACTTAGAGACTGTCTTAGTCGCTGAATTTGCACTTCCGCAAATTCAAGAGTCCATTCCACACGGGAACGTATGTGGGCTGTTTTGTTTCTTGAAGCCATTTATTTTTTAAAGACTTGAACAGATACTTTTTATTTTTAAAGATTTATTTATTTACATGTACAAGCTGGGGTATAGGCCAGGGGGGCGGGGGAGGCAAGAGGATTCACCAGAGACAGAGTGGGGAGCAGAACAGGTAGATTCACTGAAATGCACTGCTGAGGGGAGCAGCGGGGAGACAGGAGAGGTCTGCTGCGCCGTGTGGGTCAGCTCCCTCGCCGGGGATCAAACTTGTGCTGCAGTGGCTGCCCACAGCCTCATAGTGCTGAGACTTAACCCCTTGCACCTCCAGGGAAGCCCTTTTGAAGCCATTTAAAGCAAAAAGTAGTTTTAGTTTCCCCGGACCCTCTGGGAGGCAGCCCCAGGTCTGACTGCCTTGTGCCGTATGTTTGTGCAGGCTGGCCCTTAGGATCGTTCGTCACCCCTATGGGGTTCTATGCGTGAGAACTTGCTTTATGTTCAGTGGAGGACAGAGGGCCCTGGGTTCCCACACTTGCCCAGAACATTCGAGACCGTTGTTACAGCCCCACTGACACCAGGGGAAACCGGCCCGTGGGGAGGTGATCGCCCAGGCTGTGGGGGGCAGGGTGACCTTCCCGCTCTGCCCACCGCCCCTCCAGGCAGAGAACTTCCTGTGGATCTTGGACACCTGCAGTCAACCCCAGGGTTTCCAAACCAGGAAGGTAGGTTTCTGGGTCCTCTAGGAGGGCGGGGGTGAGCTCAAAGCAAAGGCAATCATCCCTGCTCCTCAGAAGCCGGAGGAAGCCACCCCAGGTAAGCCGTTTATTCCCTGGTGACTAGACCAACCAGGACTCCTGGGAGCCAGCCAGCCCAGAGGCGCCCTGGCACCCCAGGGTCAGGACCCTGCCGCCCTCCAGCCTCGGGGGGCCAGCTCTCGGTGATGTCATTGCCACGAGGTCCTCAGACTGGCTCCAGCAGCTCTCCCGAGCGAACGAGGCTGCAGCTCGCCAGCTGGACGCGAAGCCGCCCTGGGACTCCGAACCCCAGTTTTGGCAGGATGTTCTGACTGAGCAACTCTGGCAGATTTTTGTTGGGCTCGGTGATAAAGCAGATGGGCCAGGACACAGGAGTGAGTGTTCCAAGGGTGGGAGGAACGGGTGGCCTCGGCCCGTGGCGGGCAGCCGGGTCAACCCTTGCCCAGCTGAGCCGCTGTTTCCCTCTCTCCCTACCCCGCTCACAGCGACAGAAGAGGCACCGGGCCTGGTAAGCGACAGGGTGGGCGTCGGGGCCGGGTGGTTACCCCTGGAGGCCTCAGCCCAGCTTTGAGCTTCCTCCCCTCAGAGTGACTCCCTGCTCACACCCCACCTCCAAAGCCAGACTAGCCCCCTGAGAGTCAGCCCAGAGTGCGGGGGCCCACAGTGCCTGGCTCCTAAGGGTTCTGCTTTGGAGATGACCCAAGCTCTGGTCTGACCAGATGGTTCCATTTCCCGAGGGCAGGAAAGCCAGGACATGGGACCGCACCACCCGAGGGCAGAGCCGTCTGTGGAAGACACCCCGGGTAATCCCAGTGGGCGGGGCAGCCTGCCCCCAAAGAAGGGGGGGCCTGCTCTTTATTGCTCTTGTCTCCCCCAGTGCTCAGCCTGCCTTCGCCCGCCCCCAGCTCCCCCGAGGGTTCTGGGAATGCCAGGAGCACAGGTTCTGGTGGGACATCAGGGGGGACGCTCTTCCACATGGCCCAGGTGAGGCTGGGACCTCAGCAACACCCACGTAAAGGCTGGGGGCTCAAGGCAGAAGGAGCTGATGGGGCTCAGCTGTGATTCCGGTCCCCCCACAGGAGTCTGCCAGGAGGCCCTGTCAATTTCTAAAGCCCATGTAAGTGTCCACACGGCCCCTCCCCCGTCCCACGGTCCATTGGGGGGAATCAGAGGTGTAGGTGTGTCTTCCCTCTTTCCCCATCACCATGGTTCTGTTCTCAATAATGGGGGCTGAGGGCAACTTGGCTGGCATCACTGCCTCGCCCATATCACCTGACCTGGGTTCAAGGGCTTTGGGGAAGGAATTTCCGCGGTAGGGGGAGGGGAACAGCTGTGTCCAAGCTGGATGCTGACAGCCACAGCTTTGTGATCTGAAGTTAAGGAGCCCAGATGCGGGCAGAAGTCTTCCTGGAGGAAGGAACATATGGTTAAGGCCTGGAAGCATGAGTAGGAGTTTACCAGGATAGGGCAAAGCGTCCTGGCAAAAGGGAGCAGCATGTGGTTATCGGACAAGGCTATATGGGAAGGATACATGGACAGGACCTTGAGGAAAGAAGGCCTGAGAGAGAACCCCAACATATGAAAAATAGCACCCCTCTGGGACTTGAGGGGCACCCCCCTCAGGCAGAGGGGCTCATGGGCTGGCCAGGTGCCCTGAGACCTCTCCTTCTAGATACTGGGACCCCGAAGAATTTGAAGACTCATGGAAGAGGCCGGATGCCTGGCCCTGGCAATCCAGGAAGTTGGCTGTCCCGCACAGAATGGAGAGGATGCGGGTGCTCAAGCCCGGGGAGCCGTTGCTCGCCACCGCCATCAGCAGCTTCACCAGGCACGCGTTCACCTGTGGCAGGAGTGGCGTCAAGGTGTGGAGTCTGGTGGGCCAGGTGCTGGAGGACAGGTTTCCCGAGAGCCACCTGAGCATACAGGTGCGGGCGCTGGCTCAGGGCTGGGCTTAGGGGAGCAGGAGGCTGTCCCTGGGGAGGAAGCTCACCTGTGGCTACCCACCAGACCCCCGGCGCCTACCTGCGTACCTGCCTGCTGGCCCCAAGCAGCATGACCCTGCTCCTGGGCGGCAACGGCCTGGCCGGCGTGACCGTGTGGGACCTGAAGGCGCCGTGCCTGCATGTGAGAGACACGCTGCCCTGTGCCGGCCTCGCCTGCCAGGCCCTGGCCTCTAACCTGAAGGACAGCCAGGCCTTTGCCGGCTTCAGCAATGGCACCGTCAGGATCTGGGACCTGCGGGACCAGAACGTGGTCAGGTGCGGCCCAGGGCGGGCCCTTTCCCAACTCGCGCCCCAGCGGGGGCCCAGCGGTCCCGAGAGCCAAGCCCCTCGGCTGTTTGAACGCCCCCCATCCTTCCAGGGGAGTGACTGAGCCGGGGTAGCCGGGGCCCAGAGCTCAGTGTCCGTCCCACCCTTCCCCAATGTCTCCCCGGCCAGGGATCTGCCGGGCCCTCCGGATGGAGCGAAGAACCTGGCGGTCAGAGAGTGGCAAGTGTGGACGGGGGGCCCGGACGCCTGCCTGCGGTGCTGGGACCTGAGGGCCCCCAGAGAGCCCCAGGAATACCCGTTTGATTCTCAGGTGTGCAGGCTGGGGTGGGGCCTCCTTGGCCAGGCAGCAGCTGACTTCTGGTCCTCAGAGTTGAGCAGGAGGTAGACATTGGGAAAGAATGGGGGACAGTGGTACCCCAAGTCTCAGTGATGCCGGGGGGACGGGGGCATTAGGAATATTCTCCGCTGCCAGAATGACTTTGCCCACCAGCTCCGTACTGGCTTCTTGGCAGACTTGGTCTCCGTGATGACCGTGTAAGGTGCAGAGGACAAAGCCCAGTTTGCCCATGGCAGGCTGAGGGCACCATGGTGTGAAGCTGCTTGCTGGGGCCTCCGGCTGGGGGCGGGCAGGTGGTCACCCCTGGGGTGACCCCCGGTGCTCCCGCCCACCTCCGGCCCCGGTGGAAACCTGACCAGGTCTCTTTGTCCCTTTGCCCCCCAGATCATGAGCCTATCGCTGCACCCCCGGCAGGACTTCATCCTGGTGGGCACTGCCAACGGCCAGCAGTGGCTGCAGCCCACCCCTGGGGGCCAGAAGTGCACGGTGGGCTGTGCGGACAGCGCCATCCTGGGCCTCCAGTTCTCCCCACTGGGTGAGCGGCTGGGTGGGGAGAGGCCCCCCACAGGAGCTGGCCCTGTCCAGACGTCTCCGCCCACGCCCGCCTGACCCCTCCCGTCACCCCTCCGTGGCCCCCCACCCAGTGCCCTTGTCAACGGGAACCGCTCAGCAGCGGTGCTCTGTGGAGCATGCGGGGGCTGGGCCCCCACCCCGGTCCCTGCTGCCCAAGGGTCTAACCCTCAGCTGCCAACTTGTTTCCCACATAACTCGGTGCCCTCTGCCTCCCCCAGGCCAGTGGTGGGTGAGTGTCGGGATGGACAGCCTGGTCAGCGTCTACAGCATGCCCACAGGGACCAAGGTGTTCCAGGTAGGGGGCGGGCAGCAGGGGCGCAGGCGTGCTGGGTGCTTGGGGGCTGAGCCTGCTGGGGAGGTGCCAGGCTTGAATTGAGAGCTTGGGGGCAGAGGTGGGTGTGCCCCGCTGGCTCACCCCACCCCTGCCCAGGTCCCCGAGACCTCCTGCATCGTGTGCTGTGGCGTGTCCCCAAACAACCGCCTGATCATCACGGGGTCCCAGGAGCAGGCCACAGTGTACCAGATCTCGTACTGAGGGCCTCGCCATGGGGCAGGGCTGCTTGGCGCCGCCCGAGATCTTTGGCACTATAATAAAGCAACTGAAAAAAGTAGGGTCGCCCTGATTCTGTGCCGTCCCCCCCGCCCTGCCGGGTGCGTCTCGAGACCTGGAAGAACTCCACTCAGCCTGGGCCCGCGAGCCCTTCACATCCACTTCCCTGAGGATGTGATCGAGATCAGGGGCACCCCCACCAGAGGGGGACGCTCCTTCCCGCGCCACTGAGCCAGCATCATCTCGGAGCTACCATCTTGGGCGGGTGCTTCTCAGCACAGGCCACCCAGCCCCTCCCCAACACTGGGCAATGCCTGGGGCTATCTGGATTTCAGAATGGAGGGGGTGCTCCCCGCCTCAGGTGAATAGAGGCCAGGGATGCTTCTCCACACCCCGGGGTCCCCTGGGCACCCCCCCACCAGAGTGATGCCGCCCGCTATCAGTGCGGGGAGAGGAGCTAGCTTCCAGCAACAGCCTGCCGGCTCCCCACCACCCTCTCCCTAGGGCTCTGAAATCACCATTTGCTCCCCTCTCCTTCCGGTTAACAGGGTCCCGGGTGGTGTCCGCAGGTCTGGTTTCCTTACCCTGGAGGATTCTATTTCCATAAAGAGCCTCAGGGACCGTTTTCTCCATCCGGGTCCCGGCCCTCCCTGCATCACTTTCTAGCTCAGGGTCCTTGTGGCAGCCCACTTCCAGAAGCCAGATCTGACTGTCACCTCCCGACAGCCCCTCCCAACCCGGCTGCTGTTCCACAGGCCTCACCTCCCCCTGCTCTGCGCCAGGTCAAGCTCCTGCCGCAGTCTTTATAGTGCTGTTCTCTCTGGGCTTAGCTGTCACCCCTCTGGGGCTGTGACATTTGCTTAGGACCTTATAGTGAGCCAGGCATCATGCACCAGCTCTTTGGAATTTTCTCTGAATCTCAAAGGAAACAGACTATACCCCAATAGCTACCCACGCCCCTACATTCCCCAACCCTTGTGTGTGTCTTAGGATGACTGCCCAGAAGAGATTCTGGGAACTTTGGGCCCAGAGCATTAAAAGGCCAAGGGCAGCATGTGGAGCCTGGGACCACGCGTTGAGGAGGCACCCCCTCCCCCCATCCCTGTCCTGGGGCCCCGAGTGTGCTGGCTGGGTCCCTGCCCACTGTGGGCCTGGGTGGGAACGCCTGGTGCTGCTTCATGATGTTTTGGTCAACAGTGAACCAGATAGACACAGGGGTCCCACCAGACTGTACCTCACGGGCCAGATGTGTGGGAGACTACACCATCTGGTTTGGGTAATTACACTATAGGATGTTGGGAAAAAGACAAAATCGCCTAAGTCTGCATTTCTCAGAAAGTATCCCTGTGGTTAAGGGACGCTCTTGTGTTCAACTGCCATTCGTCACTCGGCTTAACTCCAGCCAGCACAACACTCGTTTCTTGTGCGGACACCACAGAATTTCACCCAGAATTAGTGATCCCCCCGTCCAGATAAGAGAAAGCGGGTGTGTGTGTGTGTGTGTGTGTGTGTGTCATGGCCAGACGGGGCGTCCATCAGGCACGCCCCAATAGCAGAGGAACACAGCTCCCCCATCCAAGGAAGAAAGGCAGCTGTGATAAATACATGTATTTCCCCAAAGCCCCCTCCCCACCCGGCCCCACTCCCAGCAGGGGAAGATGTGAGGGGTCCTCTGGGGCGCGGAGAAGATCGATCACTCACAGGTATGCCTGGGGCAGGGGGTGTTGGGCCAGTTCCCGGATGTCCCTCCCTCAGGAGTGGGCCAGGGATGCAGTTCGAGGGGGGCCTCAGTAGACCACCTCATACACGGTGGCCTTCTTGTCTCCTGAGCCCGTCACGATGTACTTATTGTTCCCGGAGATGTCACAGCTCAGCACGGAGGAGGACTCCTTGGACTGTCGGCAGGGAGGGCGGGAGGGAGAGACGGGTGGGGGGTGAGGCTGACGGCACAGGCGCCATGCTCCCGACCACCCGGCCCGCGAGGCAGCCGGGGCCAGCACCTGCTCCCAGCTCAGGCTAGGGGGCCCAGAGCAGGGAACCAGGCTTCTCCTAGTGGGGGGAAGGAGGGTAACATGGCGCCGCCAGGCTTCTGGTGGCGTGAGCGTGCCCAGAAAGGGCAGGACACCTGCTCTCGACACCAGGGAAGATGGCACTGAGCCTCCTCTTCCCGGGAGGCCCAGAGAGGGCGTGCCCAGGCGGGAGGCCACACGGCCACCCAAACGAAGCAGCATGGCAGAGGTGAAAGCTTCCAGCACCACGACCTACACCAGGGCGCAGGAAGCTTTTTCTGTCAAGGGTCCAGCAGTTCTTTCTTAGGCTTGGCCTAAGTGCAAACGAGCCTGGAGCCGGGTAGGTCTGTGTCACGTGGCCTGCTTTTTTTTTTTTTAACAACCCTTTAAAAATGTAAAAATCACTCCACACCCACTAGAATGAGTATAATAAAAAAGACAGTAATAAGAGTTGATGAAGATGGGGAGAAGGTTGAACCCTAATATACTGCTCGTGGGAATGACAATTTGGAACAGTCTGGCCGTTCCAAAGTGATCAGCAATTCCATCTCCAGCTATCTGCCCAGGAGCAATAAAAGCACGCAAGCAACTGTGCGACTCAGCGGCCGGGGCCGCAGCGCCAGAAAGTGGAAACAGCTCAAATGCTCATAATGAGCGGTAGCTGCTCTGGGGGCCGGCCCCACGCCGGGATGTCACTCATCCTTAATCAGGGCGGACCTTCGGACACAGCCACGGCGTGGCCGGAGCTGGCGGACCCGCTGTGCAGGGTAATAGCCAGACAGAAGGACAATCGCCGCATGACCCACTCCCAGGAGGACCCTGGAGGAGCCACAGCCACAGAGGCGGGAGACATGGTGCCAGGGCTGGGGGAGGGGCAGTTCTGGTTTGGGAAGGGTTCTGGAGATGCAGAGTGAGGATGGCCGCAGACATGACTATGCTTAATGCCACTGAACTGGGCACTTAACAGTGGCTCAGACGGTGCATTTATACTGTATGTATTTGCCCACCATTAAAAAAAAGCAATTGGCTGCGTGCAGATGTGGTCTGAGGGCGGAAGTCTGCCGACTGCTCTAGCAGCTAGGTGGATGGTGGGGAGGGGTCGAGGGACCCAGGCTCCTCTGTTTAACATCAGTGCAGCCACCCCAGGGCTCCTGGGCACTGACGGTCCTGCCAGGGCGGGGACTCCAGACACCCGGTACCTGGAAAATGCTGGCTCCATACGGTGTCCTCCAGGCATTCAGCAGGTTGTCCTTCCCGGTGCTCACGAACCACCGCCCTGCAGGAAGATCGGCAAGAGTTCCAGCAGGGAGGGGCCAAAGAAAGTCCAGGGTTGGGGGCGACAGGCCCTGGGGGGACAGGCTGTCTGGCCTCTCCTTTTCGGGCACTTCTACCCTCCTTGGGGGACATGGGGCTCTTTAGAACGGCAAGGTGCCATGCTTTGCCCCATTTTCCAAATGGGGAAGTTAAGGCCCACAGGGCTCTATTTGGCCTTCCGGAAGAGGATGGCCAAGTAGATTCCAGCAGACCCAGTTACATCTGAACGTCAGATAAACCACAAATCATTTTGATAGGTGTGTCCCAAGCATACCATTATTCTGGTGTTGGTTTTAGTATATGTACGTCCTATGTAGTACTTGGGGTGTACAGTCAGGTGTCACTTAATGACATTTCAGTCAGTGAGGGACTGCAGATTGGTGGGGGGGCAGGGTGGGGTCCCAACAGGCAGGACCCTCCAGCCTAGTATGAGTGGGCAAGCCGTCTACGTTTGTTATTAAACTCCATGACGTTTGCACAAAGACAAAATCTCCTAATGACGCTCTTCTCAGAATGTATCCTGTCACTAAGCAACATATGGCTGTATTTTAACTAAAAAAGTCATTTAGTGTCAGTGTGTTCCATGCAAAATGTGGGATATATTTGTCCTAATAAATGAGAGGCCCTCAAATAATGTCCTTTTGTTCAATCTCATTTCATTATACTTTTGATGAGAACAAACAATCCAGGCCCAATGGTGAATGAAACTGTTATTCAAGGATCTGTTTTCATTCCAAGTCATTCTGCTTAAAATTGAGCTTTCCAAAAACCTCACGAAGATGGTAAGACAGGACGTGCTGTAGCTGCTTTCCGGTATAAGTCTATCCCATGCATTATCTGGGATATACTCATGCTACCAAATGATTTGTTGCTTATCTAAGCTTCCAAGTGAACCAGGCACTCTGTGTCTTGCTGTGTGTTTTGGCAGCCCCGCCCCAGTGCCCCAGCCCGGCAGACACACCGCAGGAGGCAAACTTGAGGGACAGCACACAGCTCTCATGGAGGTGCAGCTGGTATTTCTCCGGCTTGCGGACGTGCAAGATCTCCACGTTGCTGCTCTCCATGCCGACCGCCAGCCAGTCCTGGTTGGGGCAGTGGCCCAGGGAAAAAATCTGGGTATGAAGAGGTGAGAGCTGGCGTCAAAATTCTCATGGGGCACCGGGGGACGCCCAGACCTGGGCTACAGGCGGGGGAGGAGGCCAGCACTTGCCCACTGCAGGGCTCACTGGAGAGGCAGCTGGCCCAGGGCCTGGAACACAGCAGGCAACTGCATGTCGAATCATTAATATTAATCAGAATTACACGGAACCCCGGGGCCTCACATCCATTATCCGATGCTCAACAGCACAACAGCTCTGGGAGGGAGGGCGGGAGAGGGTGAAGCCGGGTGAGGACAGTGGCTCCCCTTGAGCAGATGGTAGAAGGGAAGCTGAGGCCACCACTAGGTCAAGGTCCCAGCAAGTCTGAAAGAGCAGGCCTTCTGACTCCCAGTCTGGAATGTCCCCACTGGCCAGCACCTCCTTTTACTTTGATTGGAAAGGATTTGCCGCTTTGTCGTTCTGTGCCCCACCCCAGAGAAGACGCAGAGAGGACTAAGGTCCTGTTCCACCCTAAACCTCACCGATTCTTACTGAAAAATAGGACATGTGTGGAAAGAACCCTAAATTTACAGCAGAGAGAAGACCAGAAGGCTTCCAATGTCCTTTCTGGCCATATACAAGTATGCCTATGTAAAGATAAGGGCCTGGTGGGATGGGGGATACTCACCCTGGGAGCCCCAGATGTATACACCCCATCAAAGTTTCAGGGACAGGGGATGAATAACTATCCACCTGCACAACTGAATTCCCTGTCAAAGAAACTCTCAGGCTAAAGGGAAGAGAAAGCAAAGTGCATGTCTGGCTTTGCTGCTGTCTTAGCTACTACAGGCTTCGAGAAAAGTTGGGTCATAATCCCACAGATGGCAGCTTCGCCCCAGTGGCTTCTCGGGTGTTGAAGATGGGTAACAGTTTCCCAACTGGAGAAAAGGGAACGTCAAGTTGGCCAGAAGGCACAATAATAAGGAGGGCGGTCCAGAGGTGTCATGAGCTTGCTGCAGGTGACCTGGGTGTGGAGGACCGGAAAGACCCGAGGCAGGGGGGACAGTACCGGAAGACCTGCGCTTGCCCCTGGCTCCCTCTGAGGAGTCGGATGCCGCCCAGCCCCTCCTCCACATGCTCAGCCTGGACCCGCACAGTGCCCTATGTCAACCCAGCTCCTGTATCAGCTTCTCTCTGTCCCCCCAGGTCAGCAGCTCCCCCACGATGAGTTGGGGGGTCCAGGAGTTCTCAATAAGGTCAGGAGGTTAACAGCTGGGAGGAAAACCCAGCAACACAAGAAGACAAAGAAAAGGGGGGACAGCTTGGTGAGCGCCTGCAAGAGGAAGATCGGAAGGGTCTCAGCACCCCACAGCTTAATAATCATCTGCTCCTTTGTCTCCATGCCTGTCTGGAAAATTAAAGGAGAAGGCCTGTGGATTTGTCTGAGGGACAAGAATGACTGACGTGAACAGCCGGCATTCAGTTCTGCCCAGTCTCTGGAAGTGGGTGCCTCAAGGGGAGAAGAGAGGAGGACCCCCAGACCGCCTGCCCCTCCGCGACGGCACCTGGGAGCTGAAGTCGTGCTGCTGTAGCTGGCGGCCCTCCCGCAGGTCCCAGCAGCGCACGGTGTTGTCCAGGCCGCCCGTCCAGAGGCGAGTGCCGTAATCGGAAATGTCGATGCAGCTGGCCCCGTCTGTGTGACCCTGGAACTGCCTGGAGGGAGAAGGGCCGGGCGTCCCTCCTGGAGTGGGTTCTGCGCCAGCATCCTACCGGGCAGCTCCAGCAGCCCCAGCGCGCACGAGGGGAGGGCAGAGAAGCCCGCCGAGGTCACGGGTCACCCACCACCCACCTGACCATGGTCTGATTCTGCAGGTCCCAGACCACGATGTTGCCGTCGCTGCAGCAGGAAAAGCAGACCTTGGCATCGGGGCTGACCGCCAGGGCATAGCAGGCAGGGGCCGAGGAGGTCAGCTCGGCCTTGATGCGGGGGGTGGGAGCTGCCAAGTCCCAAATGGACAAGGTGCTGGCCTCACCACCCACGATCAGACTGCGGCCATCTGGCAGCAGTTTGCAGGAACGAATGTAGTTGTCCCGGTTCTGGGGCGGGGAGGGAAGCAAAAGAGTGAGGGTGGATGCCCCAGCCTGGCCTCCAGGAGCCCTGTCTCTTTGGGTCCCCAGAGTACAGAGCAGGCGCCCCCACCATGGTGATGGATCAGCCCCACCCGCGGTGGAGCACAAGCCCCGCCCCTACTGGGCCCACAAGCCCCGCCCCGCCAGGCGCAAGCCCCGCCCCTGTTGGGCCCACGAGCCCCGCCCCGCTGGGCCTGGAAACACCCCCCCTCACCAGGCAGTCCAGCTGGGCCACAGGGGTCTTGGCGCCCGGCTGGCCCACGTCCCACACCTTCACGCAGCCCTTGCCGCCCGTGTACACGTGCTGCGTGGAGCCGCTGATGGTGACGGCGCAGACCACCTCTCCGTGCGCCAGCGTGTGCAGCTGCCGCGCATGCCGCGGGATGCCCGCGCCCACCAGCGCGTCCGACGGGAAGGGCACCGGCTGCATCTGCCCGTCCGCAGACACGTGGAAGGAGTAGGCCCTGGGCAGGAGGTGCGGCAGGAGGTGACGCTCGAGAGGGACCTCCCTGGAGGGGTGACCGGCGCGCCACAAGGTAACCACCCCAACACACGCGGCAGTTACACGCCTTCCGGTCCTTGTGCCCCCAGCGCTTTTAGGACACGGGGCCACGTGCTCAAAGGTGACATCGTATGAAGCAGAAAGGAGGCCGGGACATCAGTGAGCGCTTAATAAGTGGCTAGTGCAGGATTCATGAAAATGCCCCCAGAGTTCCGGAGAATACTGTGAAAAAATGGCGGCCGGCAGCCACGTGTGGCCACGTAATCTTAAATAAACCTAAATGTTCAGTTCCTCAGGCGCGCTGGCCGCATTTCAGGTGCTCACAAGCCACGTGCGGCTGGTGCAATCAGATGGGAGAGCCCAGGCCTTGAGCATTCGCATCCTGGCAGAAAGTTCTAGGGAGACTTGGGGCCAGGTGTTCTCTGGGGTGGAGCCACCCCTAGGCTGCTGAGCAGCACCCTGCCGCCAGCCCCATACTCACGGCTTTCCCCCAGGGATGGGTGGCAGGGAGGAGGAGATGGAGGATCCTCGGAGATGTGGGTGAGACTCAAATGCCATCTGCCAAAACGCGGAAGGGTGAGCCAAAGAGGGGTGACTCAGACCCACATCTGCCCCTCCTACAGCCTCCAGCCATCTCCTTCTGTTCATCAGAGCCCCCCAATCTGTTTATCAGTCCTGCCCCCAAGAAGCCAGAACCGCCTCCTCTTCTGCCCATATTACAGATGGAAGACGGGAGGGAACTCGAGGGAACCTCAGCATCTCTGTCCAGGGAACTCTGGAACCCCAGGGTTGGAAGGGTCCTGAACAGTTTCCCATACCATGCGCAGAACAGGGGCTGGTAACTATGGCCCCACTGCTTGTTTTGTAAATAAAGTTTTATTGGCACACTCATTGATTTACATGGTACTTTTGAGATAAAAAGGCAGGGTTGAGTAATGAGAGAGACTGGTGGGTATGCAAAGCCAACAATATTTACTGTCTGGCCCTTTACAGAAAACATTTGCTGACCCCTTTTCTACAACATCCCTCAAAAGTGCCCACCCAGCCCCAGGTCTGAGAAACTCCAATGGCAGACATTTTATTCCCTCTGGAAAAGTCTTGATCCCCTCCAGGATGGCTCAGTCTACCAAGCATATGTACTGTCCTCTCCCTCCACCCCCGCCCAGGGATCTCACTCCTTATTCCTGCGGCTCCTCCTCATGGGACTTCACTTCCAGTTCCTAACCCCATGGGTTAGTGCTCTCTCTGCAATCCACCAAAATTGTCCTTGTCCCTTAAAAACCTGGGTTAACAACTATACACCGTCTGCCAGGAAGTTGAATGAGACGCAACTCCTCTAGCTGTGGCTCTCAGCACTTTGCGGCAGCATAATCACGGTTACTGTTTCCAGCCCCGGGTGCTTCTCTGTATTAGGCTCGCGGGCTACCAAGACCCTCAGGTCATCCTCCTGCGTACACTTGCCAAGTCCAGGACTCCCGCTCCTTCTCCCATCCCCTCGTCTCTTCCTGTGTACCTGATTTCTTCTGCTGGCCCCCCGTCCCTGGGCCCTGGTGATACCTCCTGTTGCCCCTGGGGACTCACCATGGGAGAGCGTCCATACGCCACAGAGCCGCTGACCTGGGGCGGCAGGTGGAGACTAACATAGGAGCTGGGCACAGAGAGGTCCCCATTAAGGGTGCTGCTGTGGGGCCCAAGGCTGAAAGATGTGGTGAAGGGACTGGACAGGGTCAGGGGGCTCCTCAGGGCTGAGGGAGAAGAGATAAAGACAGGTCTTCAGACACCTTGGACCCAGCCCCTGCCTCCCACCGGGCGCAAGCGCCTTGGCCTGCCACGCAGGGTTCCGATGCTCTGGCCCAGCACCACCACTCCCTGCCCTGTCTAGACGTTTGCAAATGCTGTTCCCTTGGGCTGTCATGCCTTTCCTTGCCTTCTTCAGTTCTTAACTTCTTCAGCTGCTGACCTCCTACTCATTCTCCAAAATTTTGAGCAATGTCTGGCAACATCTCAGGACCATCCTTGGGCCTCCCCACCCACCCCTGGGCTCCAGTTGCTTATCTTGGGTCCCTCTCACTGCCCTAGCCCAGATCACAAAGGAGTGCAAATGGAGGGATGTGGGTCTTCTTCCCCACTATGTGGGAGCTCCTGGGGCAAGTTTCGGGGGCTGATTTCTTTCTGCGACCCCAGATCCAACAGAGGGCCCAGCCCTAAGACAGAAGAGCACTGTCCTCCCCATATAACTGATGGGGAAAGTGAGGCTCAGAGTGGTTGGGTCACTTGCCCAAGGCCACACAGCCGGCAAGTGTCCATGGCTGCCTCAAACCCAAGCCTGTCTAACTCTAAAGCTCATCCTTCTAACACACTAGGCCGCCGCCCCTGCATGAGTCACTCCCTCTCTGGGCCTCAGCCCCCCACCCCAAGCCAAGACAATGAGGATGCCCAGAGCACAGAGAGGCGCATCCAGCTCGGAATCATGAAAGGGCAAGGCAGTGCCAGGGCTGGAGTCCAAGCCTCCTCCGCCCGCACCCCCATGCCATTTTCTAGAACCCCTAGAGACACTTTTGCCCTGGCAGGCACCAGTGGGTGCTCACCGATACTGTCCGTGGAAGGTGCTGGCTTGGCAGTGAGCTGTCGGAGGTGGCTGGTCGAGCTGGGCCCGGGTGTGGACGTGTCCTGGGGCGGGGAGGAGTCACAGGACTTGGAGGCAGGAGTGCCCGCAGGAAGATCGTTCTGCAGAGAAAGGGTGGGACTGAGCACCTCCAGGCTCCTGGCACCTCGTGGCTCCCGATTCGGTCAGAAACAGAACAGGAGCCAGCCTCCCAGCTGGCCCAGGGGTTAAGTCTCAGCACTATCAAGCTATTGCCAGCCGCTGCACCTGAGTTTGATGCCCGGCCAGGGAGCTTCCCACAGGGCACAGCAGACCTCTCCTGTCTCCCCGCTGCTCCCCTCAGCAGTGGATTTCATTTTTTTTTTAAAGATTTATTTTTATTATTTATACATACAAGCTGGGGTACAGGCCAGAGGCATGGGGCGGCGAGAGGGCTCACCAGAGACAGAGTGGGGAGCAGAACAGGCAGACCAGAAATACACTGCCGAGGGGAGCAGCGGGCAAGGCAGGAGAGGTCTGCCGCACCATGTGGGATTCTCCCCGGCCAGGCGTCCAACTCGCATCGCTGCTGCCGACAGCTCCACAGCGCAGTGCCCACCCGCTGTGCCACCAGGGAGGCCCCTCAGCAGTGGATTTCAGTAGCTCCGCCTGTTCTGCTCCCCACTGTCTTTGGTGAGTCGTCTCACCCCCGCACCTCTGGCCTACACCCCAGCTCGTGTGCGCATAAATAAAAATAAGAGGCGGTGCTCACGGGAGGTGCGTGGAAGTAGCACACCCCTGCAATTTCAGGTGTGCACTGCGGGGGAGGGCCCCGCAGCTGACCCCTCGGCCTGGGGCACACGAGCGTCCTGAGCAGGAACAGGCATGCTGCCTCTGGCCTGCGCCTGCCAGGCCGCACCACACACGTCGTCTGCAGGAACTCCGCGCGCACGTGCAAAGCCATGTGATGCAGACACAGCTGGAGGCCTGGGAGTGGAGGGCGCTGCGCGGCAGGCACACAGGCCAGGGCGCACCCCACAGGGAGGGGAGCTCCCAAAAGAAGGCGTGGAGAGCGTTGGGGCCTATGGGACCCTCAGGGCAAGGAATGAGAACCCTGGGGTGGGCTCGGAGCAGGCAGCCGCCGTGTGCTCCCGAAGGACCAGCACTAGGGGCTCCTCCTTGCTCCCATGGGAAGGGGGTGCCCCTGGGGGACAGTGGAGGAGAGCGGAAGGCACCTCCATGTCGGGGCACACTTCGCAGTCTCCCAGCTGTCTGCCATAACCACCCTGATTTGCAGGAAACTTCCCATCCTTGTCTTGTGTGGGTGGCACCCTGTCTTTCTGCCACAGTCACTCGTATTATGACAGCACACTGGCACCCCAAGACAGTGTGGGGGCAGGGAGGCCTTATGGGGGCCTCTTCATTAGAACAGTGCTGCCCCTACTCCCCACCAGGGCTGTAATGGGAGCCCCAACCTCAGGTGGTTGCCATAGCAACCTGCAGGGAGGGGAGACCTGGAAACAGCCATCCACGGCATATCTCCCCAGAAGCACGCAGGGCAGGCGGCTGGGGGAACGGAAGGGGATGGAGGTGCACTGAGAATGAATGCCCGCCCACCGGGGTGCTTTTGGGGGCTCCCTATGCCTGACATTCAACTCTGGAGATGCAGGGGGAAAGGTGTTGGGACGACAATCCTCTTCCCCTTCAGGAGCAAGGTCTTAGGGAGGGACTGGTGTGCCCCCACTCTCAGAGGCCTTAACCCTTCCAGAGCTGGAGTCCAGCCCTGCGTTGTCAACTCTGTCCTTAACACTCCTTCATTTCCGAGCGGGTTCCTGTTTATCGCAGGAGATAGTTTCCGTGTAAGGTGGCAAGTTGCCTTTTAATATGTATTTCCAACGTTAATTTGCCAGCTTGCTTTTTAATAATTTTTCAAGTGCAAGAGAATAAGTCAGCTTGGGAAAAATTACCTGAATAAGGTAGAGGTGATTTTTAGGAAGGCGGCAAAAAAATTATGAAGGCACTGAGTCTACAACATGATATATAACACCAGCGGAGCCAATTCATTTTCACTCCACGTCTAGTGGGTAATGTCTGTTTCCAGGCCCCCAGGATAAATAAAGTGAGTTTCAAGGCCGCCCCTACTCCTTACCAGGACGAGCTCCTTGGTTCTGGGGAGTGGCGAGCCGAGGCTGGAGGCCAAGGAGGCCGGACTATCCACAAGGTCCCGACGGGCGGGGATGCAGACGGGCGCCTTTCCACACGGGGTGGTGGCTGGACTGGGAGGCTCTGAGGGTTGGTCCTAGTTTGAGGCGGTGAGGTTGAGTGGGAGTGAAGTGGGAGAGGAAGGAGAGCCCCTGTCTATCCCCCTCCCAAGCCCCACCCCGACTTCCAGATTGGGCACCTATAACCACCTTGGAAGGATTATGGAACCTCCTGTGCCTCAGTTTACTCATCTGTAAAGCGGGTTTCTCAAAGGGCCATACTCCATAAGCACACATAAGGCACTGGCTCTGCCCCATTAAATAGATGGGGCACGATGAGGCCAGGGAGGGGGTGTCACGGTGCCAGGGCTTGAAACCGCCTCTGCTGCCCATTTCCAGTGTTCCCTGGGTGTCAGTTTCCCCAGCTGTGCCACAGACGGGCAGCGGGCCTGAGGAGTCCAGTGTCCCGTACCCCTCTGGGCCTGTACCATCCCCCTCCCAGCCACCCCAACAGCGGGTCGGGACCTCTCACGCCGGAAGAGCTGCTGCTCGCTCTCTGTCCTAGTGCCCAGGCCGAGTCCCGGGGTGAGCCAGGATGCGGGGGACCCCGACTCACCTCGTCCACCACCAGGTTGTAATCACTCTTGTCTTCATCGCTTTCCTGGGGAGAGACGAGGGAGGTCACCCTAACCGTCCCCCCTTACATCTCCTCAGAAGGGGAGCATTCGCCAGTAGGTCTTGGGCTTTGATGGAGATTCTGGGGTCACAGCAGCCCCTGTGCTCAGGGCTGGGGGGGCAGTCAGGGCCCTGGGCGATTCCCAGCCCCCATCTACCTCTGCTGTCCATCTTGCCCGCCCCAGCTGTTTGCCCCGCAGCCCTCCACTTGCCCCAACTCACATACGGAGCAGACAGTTCCTTGTCCTCAGCTCTCTGCTTCGCACCGCCCCCGGGGCCGCTCAGCCGCTCCTCTTCCACCATGCTCTCAGGGGGCGAAGGGGATGCGCTCTGCAGTCACGGGGGCCAGGCGGGAGAAAGAGTGAGGGCCGGGGGCCCCAGACTGTGTCCTGGTCTAGTCCAGACGGCGGGGGGGTCCCCACAGATGTTATTAGCATCGATGCCTCAAGCTTCCCAGCTGGAAAATGGGACTTTCCAAAGGGCTGACAAGATGCTAAGTTCTTTTTTTTTTTTAAAGATTTATTTATGCATACAAGAGCTGGGGTGCTCTGGTCTCAGAGGTGTGGGGTGGTGAGAGGGTTCACCAGAGACAGAGTGGGGAGCAGAACAGGCAGATCAACCGAAATACACTGCTGAGGGGAGCAGAGGGGAGACAGGAGAGGTCTGCTGCACCATGTGGGAAGCTCCCTGGCCGGGGATCGAACTTGTGCTGCAGCGGCTCTGGATAGCTTCATAGTCTGAGACTTAGCTTAACCCTTTGCACCCCAGGGAGGCCCTAGATGCTAAATTCTTGATTTCACAGCAAGCTTATCAGGAACTATGGTTAATCCCATCATGCAGATGGAGAAACTGAGGCCACAGGAAGGCAGGGCTGTGCTGAGTCAGGGGCCAAGGTGGGGCTTGAAGTGAGCACACCAGATATCACTGGCATAGCCTGGACAGCAGGCAACAGGGACCCCCGGGCAGGGCCAAGGCTGGGTGAGCCGGCACTGAGACTCCCCAGTGACAGCTGCCCCGGGGAGCCTCAGCCTCCCGTCCACAGCCAGGAGCTGCGCACACAGTGACATCTGAGCACTTTGGGAGCCCTTTCTTCAATTGCTATCCTTTCTGGACGCCCAGTTTACCAGACGGATACAAGATCCAGCCTGGAGAGAGGCTGGTGGAGATGCAGGAGGGAGGACCCGCGGGAGGACTTGAAGCCACAAGGAGCACGCCGGTGGCAGCTGGGAAACGAAGCATGCGCAGCCACAGACGGGAGGCTGTGTAGCCGTTTAAAGAGAGCAGGCATGTGACAAGCAGAACATCTCCCGCTATCTGGCTGCAGGGAAAACAGCAAGCGGGCAGCAGAACCAGCGTGGCTTCTCATTCACTGTGTGACCTTGGGCCAGTCACTTGCCCTCTCTGTGCCTCACTGTCTCCATCTGTAACACAGGTACCTACCCCCTGAGGTCGCTGGGAAGCTACAACACGGTAATAGCTATGGAAAGCTTAGCTTAAGGCTGCGCCTGGAACACAGTGAGTGCTTCAGTTTGCACCCCCGTAGCAGTACCCCACTAACACACCCTACACTAGGACTGCTCCCCTCAGCACTGCGCTGGTTGGGACCGTCCTTCTCCGTGGGCACTGCAGGTGTCAGTAGCATCCTGGCTCCACCCACACGATGCCGAGAGCACCTCCAGCTCTAACCACCACAGGTGTCCCCAGACATTTGTCATGTGTCCCCTGGGGACAGAATCGTGCAGGTGAAATGGACCATCCCAACACGTGTTGCAGGAGCGCAGAAGGACGCTGCCGTCCAGCGTGGCCACTTGCGCTTGTGTGTGCTCAGGACGTGGGAGTACCAAGACTGGGTCACTGCCCGGCGCACCCTGCTCTCACCGGGCACACATCTGCCGCCGCAGAGGCACCAGGACTTGGCCAAAGGAGCTGCCCAGGAACCACCACGTCTGCACCAGACGCGGCTCCAGGGTCCCAGGAGAGACTTTTCCCTTTGCGCAGTGCCTTTTGCGCTGTTTGGGCTCTGCTGCCTCATTGTCTGGCTACCTGCTAGTTCCAGCACAGACCAGTGCAGACCGAGCCAAAGGTCCCCCAGCCCCTGTTGAGCCCCTGACATGGGCCCAGCAAGACATGGACCGCACAGAACCACGGGACACACACACACACACACACACACACACACACACACACACACAGTGAGGGAGCTGTGAAGTCTGAAGAGCACTGCAGGCTGTGCCGTGTCAGCTGCCCTGGCCTGACCCCTTTTTGGTGACAAGACGTCACCGCAGAGGGGGGAGGGAGGCGAGGGAGGGGTGCACCAGGAACCCCCCATGGACATTTATTTGCAACCTCTATATAATTATTTTAAATTAATCACTTTAAAAAATGACTTAGGGGGCTCCTCCAGGACCTCGATGGGGCAGAGCCCCGGCAGGTAACAGCAGCATCAGACGGATGGTGTCTGCACGGATGGAAGGATGGACGGGGGGACACGTGCATTCATTTATTCAGTTGCCAAAAGAGCTCAAGATTGAAGAATTCAATAAATAAAATTCTAGCCCTCGGTCATCTGCACAAAAAGGCTCCAGGGCCAGTTTGAAAGTGGGGTGTGGCTTGAGGCCCCTATCTTGAGGCCCCATTAGCTTAGAAGCAGCAGCAGCTTCAGCCGTGTTTGAACACAAAGCAACTAACAGGGCACATAAGAGGGCCAGTACCCAGACACCCCACAACTTACCCTGCTCTGGGCTCTCTCCACTGGCCGTTGGGAGGGAGGAAGAGAAGGAAAAAGAAAGAGGGTTTCAGGCTGCGGTGCCAGGCACCGCATGCCCGGGGGTGAGCCCTCTCCCAGCCCTGCACCTCCCTTCAGCGCCCTCGCCCTGCACCCCAGGTGAATGCCCAGAGCTTAGAGACTTGCCCAGGGCAGGTCCAGTTGGGCGCAAGGCCTGCCGCTCCTCTCCCCCCACCATACTCCCCTCAGGCCCACTCACCTCTGGCCCCCTCGGCCTCCAAACCAGTGCGGTCCTCCTTGGTGGCCGCGGCCAGCTGGGCCTGAGCAGCCAGTGCTCCAGACAGGGCCAGCAGCCCCGGGGCGCTGCCACCCACCAGCCCGGCGGGGCGAGGCATGAGGGGCACAGTGGGGGCGTGGTGGGACAGGGGCTGGAGCTGCTGCTGCTAGAGAGGAGGAGGGGTGGGCCAGAGCAGGGGGAGGGGGTGGGGGAGGGCGCCCACCAAGAGGGGCAGGGTTCAGACAAAAGGGGCTGCCTGGGGGAGGTCCCAGGGTGTCCAGTCTAGGTCAGCTGCCCACCCAGCACCCCGCCGTAGCACCTGCTGTGTGCCAGGGATCGCAGGGAGAGACTCCCCCGCCCAGGGGCAGAGGCTGGGGGGACTCACCCCGATGAGGCTGTTCAGCTCCCCCACAGTCACCTGCTTGGCTCTTTCTACGGCCTGCAGCACCTGCTGCTGGTGCTGGGGAGTGGGGGGTACGGAGAAGGGGGTTCTCAGAGAAGCCCCCATCTGCCCAGGCACTGCCTTCTGCTTTTTCCCTCCTACCCTCCTCACCCTGGCTCTTGCTACTTCTCTTTCCCTCTCTCCCTTCTTACATCGTGAAACAAACACAAAGATCAAGGAACAGCATATACATGCAGTTAAAACTAATCATTGGAAAGCAGGGCCCCTCCCTGGCCCTGCTGGCATTGAGGCCAAGTCACTTTCTGTGGGAGGGTCTCATGGGCGCTGGATTGGGGGGTGCTGAGCAGTATCCTTGGCCCCCACAGGGGAAACCACAGATATCCCCAGACACCACCAGATGCCCCTGGGGGGCAGGATCACCCCCAGTAAAGAACCACTAACCAGTAAGCACCCAGGTACCAACCACTCAGGCCAGAAACTAGGAACTGGCAGCTCCGAGAAGCTCCCAAAACCCAGGAAATGGTAACACCCTCCTTCCTGCGCCCCCTCACACAATCATCCCTTTGTTTTTCTGCACATTACTGCCTGCCCAAGGCCGCCTTCATCAACCTGCCCAAATCTGTCATTTGAACTACAGCTGACCCTTAAACATGGGGCACGAACCCCTATGGAGTCAAAAATCTACACGTAGGTCTTCACTTCCCCCCAAAAAAACTTAACCACAGCGTTTCCTTGGGGATTGGCTTCAGGGACCCTCCTCCGATACCCAAATCCATGCATGCATCCCTTAAAGTCAGCTCCCGTCCCCATTTCCACGAGTTCTGCACCCACAGATTCAAACAGCCCGCCCAGTGGCTGAATCTGTGAGGGCAGAACCAGGTAAAGGCCGCTGCATTTACTGAGAAAATCCACGTCGAAGTGGACCTGCCGGGTCGAAGCCATGTTGTTCAAGCGTCAGGTGAGTTTGTGGGCTCATCCTGTCTCCACTTGCTTCTGGCGCCCTCCCAGACTTAAGCCTCACCTATGACACAGTGGCTGTGGTGTGCTTGGCACTCAGAGCTGGAGAACTGTCTGGAATAAAATTTTCTCTGTGCTGTTGGATAAAGAAGCCACATGTGGCTTCGGGGCCCTTGAAATGCGGCGGGAGTACCCTCCCGCCATGCTACTCTGTGATGCGGGGGTCTGACTATTCTAGGTTCTTCTGTAAGTGGAACCAGACAGTGTTTGGCCTTTTGTGTCTGGCTTATTTCACTGAGCATCACATAAAGGTGAACTTTATTGGGTGCTTAGTAAGCATGCAGCATCAGCCTCAGCATTTTTAATTATAAGCTAGTTTAAACTTCATGACAGGGGCACAGAGAGGGCAAGCAAATTGCCCGAGGCCACACAGCCAGGATTGGGATCCAAGCAGTCTTGCTGGAGGGCTTGAAGACTCCACTCCTAACCCTCAGTCCACACCTCTCTCCATCCCTGAAGCCCCTGCCCCAGTCTATGCCCAGGCCCCCAGCTGCCCACAAAAACCAGTGCCTGAGATATCCAGCTATACCACCCCCTTCAACTTCCCTCCAGTTCCACTCACCTCCTGGGTCAGGAAGGGGATGATCTGGGCACAGATCCCACTGAGGCGCTTCACGATCTCGGCCTGCCAGGAGGCACAGGGAGAAGACTCTCAAGCCAGGCCCTTGAGGCCTGCTCTCCCGGGTATAGCTAGCCTTTGCAAAGTGGTGGGGGGTCGCAGGTTGCTGTCACCCACAGGTACAAATAGACTGAGGGGCAGACTGAGGCTGGCAAGGGGGTTGTTTGCCAGACGGCTGCCCCAGCCGGATACCCCCCCCAGGCCTGTCCCAGGCAGGCCACCTCCAGCAGATTCCCAGGGAGTAGCTGCACAATGCCCAGCTCAAACTGGGATAATCTGACACCGAGCCAGAGTGGCCTCGGCTGGGGCCCCGGTTCCGCAAACACAGCCCCTATCGGACCTGTTGCCAGGCACGGGTTCAAAAATAAAAATATTTTGTCTTTGACTGAAATTCCTGGCACAAAACCCCTAAAACCCTTAGGACTTCTGAGCAGTGGGGAGAAGGAGTGTCTTTGGTTATTCATAATAAGCCCCTATATCAAACGTGAGTTTAGTAGAGAGAGAGAACTTTCCGCCCCTTTCCCAGACCTCCAAGGAGAAGAGGGGCTGGAGCCTAGGCCCATCACCTGCCCCCCAGAAGCGCCCTCCACAGAGAACCCTAACTGAAGGGGTCAGGAGAGCTTCTGGCTGGGCGAACATGTGGAGCTGCGGGGAGATGCGCCTGGGATGTCTCCCCCCCGTCCCATGCCTTGGGCCCTGCATTGCTGCCCGCTGGGTGTCCCCAGGTTATCTGCTGTCTGATAGATCCAGCAAGGCAAGTGTCTTCCTGGGCGTGTGAGCTGTTTCAGCAAATTATTGAACCTGAAGAGGGGGTGATAGGAACCCGAATTTATAACCGGTGGCCAGGATTTGAGAGTGGAGACTGGGGGAGGCAGCCCTGTGGGCTGAGCCCTGAACCTGTGGAGTGGGGCTCACTCCAGGCAGCAGCGTCCCGCAGAGCGGAGCTGCAGGCAGGCAGCCGAGCCCAACTGGAGCGGGAAACACGTCAGCAGGACAGAGCGCAAGTGTGGCTCTGTGGGGTTCTGGGCCAGGTCTGGATTAAGGGGTCTCACGGTCTGAACAGAGGCGACGCTGTGGGTGGGGAAAGGACTGGGTGGCTTGGGTGGCTAGTGCTGTGCTGAGTTACAAGCATGCTGTGTGCCCGGCGGGGTTTCTGTCCCACCAGGGCTCCCGTACCCCGAGTCCTACTTCATGCCTCCCGCCCAGGAAGCAGGTGTATCTCGTGCACAGATGGGACACACCGGACTCCAGGCAGACAAGCCTCCTTCCGCCCACACCGGGACCATCAGAGCCCACGGCAGGCTCCCCACCCTCCCAGCTGGTCCCCTCTTCTCTCCACCCACCGGAGGCCCCCCACCCCAGCACTAGGCTCCACCACTGACTCTACTATTCCGATGACGAGAATGTAAGATTCCATCAACCTCAGAATCTTAGGGTTCCCCTTATCCCCTTAAGAAGCCATCTGAGAAGCTTGAAATCAACCTCAGGATTAATCTTGGACAATTGGGGTCAATTTCAGAACACTTGGGTCTGTCTAAATCCCTTCCAGAAGCTCCAGAGATCACTTCCAGAAGCTCAAGAGTCTCAGATCCTGGGGACATTAGTCAAACTCAGAACCTTCAGAACAGCAACAGACCCGGCGTCCATCTCAGACCCTCAAACATCACACTCTGGACTGAAGGGGACCTCCAAGACTACCCATCCGCCCCTCAGAGGTCACCTCCACAACCACCTTGACCTGTTTGGGGAAACCTGGCCCCCGCCCACACCCGCATCCCTGTTGGAAAAAGTCTGAGTTCAGAACTGTTTTCCTTTCATGAGGCTAAAACCCACCTCCCTGGTCCCAGAGATTCAAGGTAAGACCCCAGTTCCCTGGGTCTGCTTTACCCCAGACCCTGCCCCACCACCCGCAGCCCCCAGGCCCCTCCCCTCCCTACCCACCCCTACTCCCAGCACACAGTCACCTGCTTATGCATCTCGATGTTGAGCCCGTAGGACATCTCATAGTACTGCAAAGGAAAGGCCGCTGGGGAGGTCCGCACCCAGTGCCCAGCCCTGCCCTGCGTGACGCTGGTCTTCCTGGGGTCCGGGTGGGGGGATCACAGCAGAACCCAGAGCCCTCGACCCCCAGAGAGGGAGCCCAAAGGAGAAAGCAGGGCTCCCCTCCATTTGCTCCAAAGAGGTGGGTCAGTTAGGTGGTGCCCACAGCCCTTGGCCCCTAGGGGATGTCCATGGGGACAGCGGTCAGCCCTGTGTCATTGTTCTTAAAAGGAGAGAACATCTGGATCCCAACCAGCCCCAGTTTACAGAGAGGGAAAAGGAAGCCCAGAGAGGGGCAGGGACTCACCCCTGAGGGTCACTGGCCATCCTGAGTCACACCCCGGTTGTTTTCACTCCCAGCCAGCCCTGCCCCCTGTCCCCTGGCCTGGTCGCCGTCCTCACCATGACATAATGTCGCTGCATTTCAGTCTTCTCACTGGCCAACTTCTCACATTCCAGCTTGAGGCTGGGAAGGACACATGGAGGGGATTCCACCTGTCCTAACCCCCACGGGAGATCCATGGACACCCCATTGGGCCAGTTCCCAAAGTGATGGGTTCGGCTTCCCGGTCCCAGCCCCTCCCCACCCCTTCCCAGGCTCCAAATGTCCCGGCGCAGACACCTCACTACAGAGTCCACCGTCTGGGGGGGTTCCCTCCATTCTTCGTCCTCCCTCAGCCCTGGAGGCCACGCCCCCACCGGCCCCAAACCCTGGCCCCCAGCGGGCCCCGCCCCTCTCCCGGGGCTCGCAGGTGAACTCCCGGGTTCTCTTTGGGGAGGGGCGCCCCAGCCCCCCCTTCACCTGTGGTACTGAGCCTGAAGAAACTGGAATTCCTCTTTGATGCGGTCGCAGATCTCCAAGATCGAGAACTTGAAGGGCTGGCCGGACTGGAGAGGGGTCTTGGGGGGATGGCAGGGTCTGAGTGCCCAGACAGCCGGGGGCCCTCCCAAGCAGCCCGGACCCCCACTCACCGGGTGTCTTCCCTGGGGGTACATTCTGCCAATCCGGGAAGACCCCCACGCCAAGGAAGCTTGACAATATGGGGGGAGGCGAGGCGGCGGCGGGGTGTCGTGGGGGGGGGAAGAGATTGGAGAGAAGGGGGCTACCCAAAGAAAGAAGATGGGGGCGAGGGGCGTGGGGTAGGGGACCCGGGAGTTCCTGGCCCGCCCCCCCCCCCCGAGTGCGCGCGCGCGCCGGGTGGCGGGGACCGAGCTGAGGCGCCAAGGTCCCCTCCTCCGAGCGGGGGCGCGGGCGCGGGCGGGGGGCGCGGCGCAGAAGGTCGCGCGAGCAGCGGCCGGGTTTCGGCTGCGCGGGCGGGCGGCGGGCCCCGCGCGGAGCCGCCTCCCTCCGGCGGGGCTCGGCCGGGAGCCGCGGGCAGAGCGGCCTTAAGGTGGCACAGCCGCCCCCCCACGGCCCGCCCACCCCCACGTGCGCCCCCTTCCCGCGGGCCCGCTACTTCGGGCTGTGGTCTACGGGAACCCGCGCCCTCCCTGCCACCAGTGCCCACTGGGGAAACTGAGGCTCGCGTCCAGCCTCACAAACATCTCCCTCACCTTCCCTCCCAGAGAGAAGGGACTCGAAAACCAGGAAACAAATACCCAGCTGCCCACTGCGGGCAGTCGCTTGGCGGGGAGGAGGCCAGTTGGGGGTCAAAAGCTTCAGCCAAGTCCAAAGGAGCCCGAGAGAGCAGCCTGCCACATGCCGGCCGGGAATCCTGTGCGCCAGGGTAAGGAAAGGCTGTCAGGACTCCCCTAAGACCACCGCTGAGAGAAGGGGTGAGTGGGAAGGACAGAGCCAGGCCCTAGCCCCTCTGTGCCTCAGTTTTCTCATTTCTAAAATGGCAAAGGCAGAGACCATTTTTCAATGTGAAGGTAGCACCTAGCCCCGCCTGGCACAGAGTAAACTTCCAGAGATGGGGCTGGCGTTCCACTGCCACCACCAGCACTCTAGGCCGGCTCCTCTCCTAGACTGCTGGCTTGGAGAGGGCAGAAGTCCCTCCACTGAGCATGGAAGGGAATGTAGACCAGCTGTGGTCTCAGAGAGGGGAGGGCTCCTTCCGGTGGATTCCAGATGTGGGTGAGCATTCCTCACACTCACCTGGGGAGTGGGACCTTTTTATTTCCTATTGCATATGAGAAACCTCAAGATTGTTAAGTCAATCAACAAACACACACTGAAAGCCCACTGGAGACCAGCCGCTGTCTAGGCATCACAGCCCAGCAGGAGACAAAACAGAAAAAAAGCTTTGCCCTATGTTAACGTTTGCTGCTGGGTCAGTAGGTGAGTGAGCAAAAGGGCACAAAAGTCCCATCAAACTTACGGTATTGTTCTCCAGCCACAGATACTGATGGTGCATCTACTGTCTGCCAGGGACGCTTGCAGGGACCAGCGACACAAGGGTGAATGGAGGAGAGCAGACCCTGCCTAGTCTGACTTTGGAAGTGGGGGTCTCAAGGTAAGACCACAGCTTGGTGGTTATGGAATTATTTGTGTGTAAAAGTGGGAGTTTAGGGAGCATTATTAGAGATTAACAAGAGGAAACCTACTTTTCTGGGGTGTCTGAGAGAGGTTTCTGTTAGGGGTTCTGCGAGCATGGAAAAGATCTGAAAGATTAAGGCAGGCAGCCATGGGAAGGGAGGGGGAAAGAGATGCTGGGGGAGGGAGGTTGGAGGGAGTACTCCATGGCTCCCTCTTCCCACAAGCCCCGCACAAATCTCTACCCACCTCCATTCCTGATCCCAACCTCCCCTCACTTTTATGCCCCACTCCCAGCTCCAGCCAAACCAGCCTCCTGCAATCCCCATCTAGTCACAGGGCCTTTGCACATGCTGGGCCGCTGTCCTCTTGCTTCTCATCATTCAGGCCTCAGCTCACTTCCTCAGAAAGGCCCCTCAGGCCACCTGTTTAAAGGATACAGCACACACCCTCCCACCCTTATTCACCAACACTGCATCTATTCTTTCTCCTTCCAGCTCTTATCATGGTTTGGGTGTCTGTTTTGCCTTCATGTTTCTTGTAGGTTATTCTACTTTCCTATTTGTGTCCCTCATCAGTCTGTGTAAGGGTAGCCTGCCTTGGTCCCTGCAGAGCCTGGCACACAGTAGGTGCTCAATAAATGAACACACTGCAGGTGAGAAGAGACAGCAGATTCCGTTAGAGCCAGAAGCCACACTCCTACTGGAAAGTCCTAAGCAACAAGGAGTTCCACAATGCCAAGATTCCAGGTTCTTGGGGATCTTTTCCAAGAGGTGTCTTGCTCTCCTGGGAAGACAACAGGTCCCCTGCCTAGAACCCAAGTCCAAATAATGGCAACCTTCACCTACTCCTTCCCACCCTGGGACTTCTCTTGCCAAAAGCCCTCAACCTCCTCCAGTTCGAGGGCCCCCCTTGACGCTCATCTCTCAGTTCTGTCCAGAGTGGCCTTTCCTGCCCCATCCCCAGGCGCTCTCGACCAGGTGCCCTGCTTCCTCTCTGCATGCTGTTCTCTTCACTTAGCCTTATCACCAAGTGTCACCGTGGCTGCACCTCTGACTACCCGAGCTCAGAGTTACCACCTCTTCTTTGAGGCTTCATGAGGGTGGCTCCAAGCTGGCTTCACCCCATCTCTACCCTAAAGCCCAGTCCTGTGGGCGTGGCCACCAACTGGACATCTCCCCTGGAAGTCCCCAGGCCCCTGGACTCAGCATCTCCTCCCCCTTCATCACTTTGTCAGGCTCCACACTCCACCTTGGTCCCCCAGACAGCATCAGCCTCTTCTCTCCCTTTCACCTGCTAAACACCCTGTTTCCCATTCCACTACCCACTTCCTCTGGTCCTTCATCCTCTCCCATTTGGATCTCAAGCCACCTCCCTCCTCTAAGCAGCCTTCACTCTTCTCATCTTTCATTTGAGTCAGACTCTCCTTCACTTAAAACCCTCCGAGGCTCCCTACTACCCTTGAGATGAATTCCCAATTCTTCAGGCAGCCACGAAGCCACATGACCTAATCTGTATTCTTTCCCACCTCTGAGGCTTTGCCTCCGGATGTTATCTCTTCCTGGGATTCCCTCCCATTCCTTTTTGCCTGGAGAAAGTCCATCCCCCCACAGGCCCAGCCCAAGAGGCAGTCTCCAGGCTTCTTCTCCAAATGGCATCTCCCCCAGCCCTCCCCTTCACACACACAAGGAACCCAGGCTGCCTAATGTTGGTATAGAAGTGGATATTTGTTCCAGAACCACCTTCTCATACCGGAAGATGCTGGGACCTTAGAGAGGACCCAAGTCTTTCAGGGGGAACAGGAGAGGTAAGGCGGGTTCCCAAGATGGGAGGGGGAAAGACAGCGCCAGGCACATACTCCCAGGCCTACCCACAAAGTACCAGGACAGAGGGAGTGCCCAGGTTAAAGGGACCCAGCTAGGCACAGGGGTTAAGCCCAGTGCATTGAGAGGAGGCTTCCTGGAGGAGGGACCCTTTACCCACCAGTCACACATTCCACGGGGAGGGGGAGGGTAAATACAGGTTTGTGGATTGCCAGCAAGGCCACAAGGCCACACACACCACACGCCTTCTCTCCCTGTGTGTGACTGCCAGGAAGGAGGTATTTTGCCCTGAACTGCAGCGTCCCTGGTTGGGGAGCAGCTTTTAGAATTCGGGAGGCTCAGTTGAGGGCAGACTGGGGTGGGGGATTCCTAGACAGTTTATTACTCCATAACTTGCCGAAATGCCACATCCGGCCAGAGTAGGAGGCAGAGAAAGTCAGAGTCAGGGCAGTCTCGCCCAAACTTCATTGGAAGGCTTTCCCCAGCTGATCTGTCTGCCATAGGACTTCCAGCCTCACCTCTGGTCTCAGTTTCCCCATCTGCAAAACTCAAGATAGAAGTTGCAAAATGAGGTAAGGGGCTTAGCTTTCGATCTCTCCCCTCCCACTATTCACAAGGTTCCAGTTTTTAGGATGTGGATGTGGGTTTTGTTTTTGTTGTTGTTTTTAAGCTGAGAAGCAGCGTTGGGACCCCGGATAGCTCAGACCACCTTAAATCAGTCTCGCCGCCCCAGCTACTGTGGAAATTCCTTTCGCCGCGGTGGTTGGTTGGACTCGCCAGCCAATCCGTCCGCGGCGCTCCCACATGGGCCCGTGACGCCACAATAGACATTGCCCAATAGAGAGCAAGGAATCAGCAACCAATGGCAGAGGGCACTAGGATTGGCTTGGCCAATCGGAAGGCGGCGGGGCGCTCCCAGCGGGGTATGGAGCAAGCGCTCCCACCCCCGAAGAGGAGCTGCGACCCTCGTGGATGCCTAATCCTGGCCAGATTTGGGGGGAGGGGGGTGGAGGGGAGGGAACTCAGGTAAAATCATCCCAAAACCGGGAGAAACGAGCTCCCCCCTGAGCCTGGCGGGTCTCCCCTTGAAAACATGCCCAGCGCATTACCCCGCCCGACCAACTGGAGGAGCCGACTGTGCGCCTTTCGCCCTATTTCACTGATAGGTAAACTGAGCAAGGGAGAGGTTGGCGTGCCGGCCTTCCCGGGGGAGCGCGGAGGCTCCTAGAACTCCTCAGTTGGGGTCCCCAGTCATATGGGGCGAGGCATGGGCCTGTCCAGTCGGGGGTGGGGTTGCTAGTCCCAGTACTTCGGTTTCCCGAGCACAGACCCGACAGAAAGGGCGAGCGGGGTTTCTCGGAAAAACTACGACTCCCAGAAGCGCCCGCGCGGCGCCTTCCCGGGCTGTCAATCAAAGTAACGTGGGTGCCTCTCCGACCCGCGCTCCCCCGCCCGCTGCCTGGCTCCTGCCAGCTCCCGCTCCCTTCCCGCCGGCTCCGGGCCCGGCGCGGTATAATTACAGCCCATTGATCCGACCCGGGCCGGGAAAGCGGCTCCCTCGGGGAGGCCAAGCCTTTGGCTTCCGACATCGCCAACCTCTGCTACCCCCCACCCCCCGCCCCAGCAGAACTGCTGGGCCACCGGCCAGGCCTGTCCCTTCTGGTCGGCTGGCTGGGGCTTGCGGATGACCTCTGAGCCTCGGTTCCCCACCAGGTGGACTGTGAGCCCTCCCAATAGAAAAATTACACACGCTTTTCTTTCCACCCAGGAACACGGGGAGCCCTCCCTCCATATTCCAGCACCCCCCCCCATCTCCTCGCTTGACCTTGAGACTTGAGTCCTCTCTTTGGTCCTCAGTTTACTCACCTGTATAGTGAGATAGTTGGACAAGACTTATTTATGAAACCAGTGCTCTTTGTCGTCCCGTTGGGAAGTAGGCAGAGCTTGGCCCTGCTGAGGACTCAGGAAGGGGTTCTCAAGTCTGGAGAAAGGTGGGGGGATAGGAAGCAAGCAGAATTCTCAGCCCCTTGTAGTCAAGGCCAACTGCAGAGGGAAGGATCGAGGCTGGGCATGGTGCCAGGTCCAGCAGTGAGGGCTCTGCTTGGACAGTTGGAACAGCTTCCTTGATGTCAGCGGAGTATTTAAGCTAGGGTTCTGCAGAATGCATAAGAGTTGCCTCATCTGAGTAGTGCATTTTTATCACTTTATAATCCAAAGTGAACAGAAAAAAGATGGGGACAGAGAAGATACCCCCCTAGGCTTGAGGATCCCTGAGCACTGACCGCTGGTCTTGCTGAGTGAACCTCTGAACATCCCAGGCTGTGAAGTGGGGAGAGGTGGACATACCAGTAGACCCTAAAGCCCCTCTGGCTACTTTCAGGAGGGTCTGTGAAGTCAAGTTGAAATAGGTTCTGGCCAACCTAGAGCTGATGGCAGAAGGCACCAGGATTGGCTGAGGGCTCAGAACGCCTCCTCAGATGCGACACCCCTGGGCCAGAGCAGAAAAGAATTCATAGTAAATGCCCAGTAAGGAGGAAATATTTGCCCTCCCATTGGGCCCTAAAGGGTCCTTCTCTCCCACCAGAGCCAACCTCACAGCTGAGTTACGTGCTGAACTTTATTCCCTATACATTTCTGGTCGCCTATTAAAATGTGAATCAGGTCTCGCCTTCCCTCTGCTCAAGAACCTCTCATAGCTCTCCATGGTCAGAATAAATCCAGACGCCCCACTTCTGTCTACATGATCTGACCCGCCCCCTCCCTGCCACACCTCCTCTCTGTGACCCTCTGTGACTGTCTCTCACTTCTCTCCAACCACTTGGGTCTCCAGATGCCAGACACAGGACCTTTGCAAGGCTGTTCCTTTTCCTGGACCACGTTGGCTCTTCTCTTCCTTCTAGTCTTGGGTCAAACATCAGACCTCACCAGGCCCTGCCTGGCCAGCCCGACTATAGTTGCCTCCCACCTCCCTCCATGCGTGGCCAACCTCTCATTTCATCTTCTCCAGAAACCTCATCACTCAGACAACTATTTATTTGCTTATGTGTTTACGGTCAGCCCAGGGAACACAATACCTGCTCCACAGATTTGTTAGGAGACTAAAGGGGGGCCCTAAAGAGGGCAGAGCCTGGCCTAGGGCCCCTGATAACCTGCCCAGGACTAACCCAGCCTCGATGGTCAGCTCCAACCTGAAGTCACACTACCCTTGTAGGCCTGGGTTCAAATCCCACCATAGCAGCTACGTCAGGGCGATTCTGTCAAGTGGGAGCAATGATAGACGTTTCTTCATCCCGTTTTCAGAGGATGAAATAGCTCAGTAGATGACCTGGACTTAGCTATTACTATTACAAGTGGGCAAGGTCACTGGGGCATTGGCTGTGGGGAGCAAGGTTGCAGTTGGCAGTCAAAAAGCACCCCTACCTCTAAACCCTGGGATATCTTGATCGTTAGGGCCTTTTCCCTAGTTCCCCACACTCCTCAAACTCGTCTATTCCAAGTACCAGGCTCAACCTCTGCATCCTTCCTCCAAGCATCCCTGGAAACACTGCCTCCATCCCTCTCCTGGGGGCTCCTTGCAGGACCCCAGATTCACCCAGCCACCAATAGACACTGCACAGAAGCCACCTTGACACCCCAATCTGAATCTTACTCTTCCAACTTCTGGTTTGCTATGAGAACTTTTAGCCTATCTGGGCCTCAGTTTGCACATCTGGAAAATGGGCTAGCCATAGGCAGTTGTGCCCCTTGCTGTTATTCTTCCTAAACTAGCTGGTTTAGTCACTTGGCCTTGAGTTTGATGCTCAGTGGGCTCAGCAAAGGAGGGACTGGAAATCTGCGCTAGAATAGGCAGTCCTGCCTCCTAGCTTTTGCCCTGGAGGATTCCTCTGCCTGGAATACCCTCCCTCCCCGCCCCCCATCTCTGTGTGCTGGCTCAGACACACAAGCAGCTCAGCGCAACTGTCAACTCTTCAGAGGGGCCTCCCTTTTCCTTGATAAGTAGCCCCCTGTCATTCCCCATCTCCTGCCCAGCTGGATTTTTCTTCCCAGCACTTGACTGTTCTCGGAAATTATCTTATTTGCTGGTTTATTTGTTGTCCGTCTTCCCCAGGATGCTGTGGGCACCACAGGGCAGAGAGAGACCCTGTCCGCATCCCTAGTGCCCACCCCCCAGGTTAGCACACAGCAGGCTCCGGGTAAACACTGCCCATAAGAATGAAATTTGGGCCGCTCTGCAATGTTGTTTTTCCTTCCCTCAGTCTGGTTGTGTTTGGGGAATGGGGTGAAAAGGGGGAGGTGGCTAGGCCTAGGGAGGCCTAGGGACCAACTCAAGGTCACACAGTGCCCTGCTGGGGTTTAGCACCCCGCGACGACTGCTGGGGGGAAGGGGGCTTGGGGGGTGACTAACCCTCTGGGCCAGCTCTGGCACAGAGCCAGGGGCCGCCCCCTCCTCTGCCGCCTCAGCTTGGGAACCCACTATTAAGCACGCAGGCCCGGCCCAGCGCGTTCCCCAACAGGTCTGGTCAGGCCCAGCAGGGGACGGGAGCTCGGGCACCGCCCCTCCCGGGCCGCGATCCGGGAGGCTGAGGGGAAGGGAAGGAGGAAACGGAGGGGACAAAGGGGTAGGAGGTGGAGAGGGGGATGGGGCGGAGGAGGAAGGGGCGGAAGGGGAGGAGGACGAGAGGGGGCGGAGGGTCAAGGGCGGGCCGGAGCGGCGGGCTTCCAGGCCTGGCTGGCGCCCAGCTGCACCGCCCAGGGGCCGGGGTGGGTGCGGAGGCGTGCGGGGTGGGGGTGATGGGGGCGGGGAAAGAGGCTTTTGGAGGGCGGGGGAGAGCACGGCCAGGTCGGCTGCGAGGGGGGAAACACAGGGGGTGCGAATGGGAGAGATCTAGAGTGAGCAGAGATAATCTAGAACTG